>VHZZ01000211.1:74851-84851 GCA_009801015.1 Silene noctiflora
ATTAAGATTGATTACCTTGGTACAATTCCTTGAGAAGTAGATCCTACTATTGGATCTAAAGGTTTTTATTGGAGCACTTGAATTTTCTTAATAAGACTAATTTGGAATGTGTCCAATTAGTATATCCATTCGGCCCTCATTGTAAGTAGATCGATTTTCTTCTTACTTTGCATTTTATTGTTATGCATGCATAAGATCCTTTTAGTTAATGACTAAAATAAACATATATAGTTATTAGATATGTCTAATAAGAGGTTAATGAATCCTTCAGTTCGTTGGGAGAATATTTGTGGATTACTGTTAATTTCACTCCTTACATCCTTTGAAGTGCAAATGAAATTAAGGGCAGTTGGGCGGATGAAGAAGATGATTTCTACCTAGTGGCCCCATCGACAGTCTCACCCCCTACATCACTGTTTCACATAAATGTTTTACAAAATACAATAGTCGACAAAGCTTAGTTGAGTAGGGTATCCCTACCTTGTTGGCAACCTTCTCAAAATAATGATAACCAAGTTCTAGAATCGACCCTCTATGAATCCGTGCGCTAATTACGAACCATAATACATACACTCAACTACTGGACGGTATAATTTCATCGATTAATCAAAACACCCCAAACCCCATTTAGTCAATAATTATCATCGGGTGATTCTAATTGCGATAAGAATATAAATTTCGTAGATTAAGAACAATAATAGATCACTTAAGACGATAATGAATTAAATTACTAGATGATAGAGATTAATCGCACGAGTAACCTTTCTCCTTTCTTCTTCTGTAAAAATGTTTATGTGTGTGTTTGTGTTTTGAAACTGACAAAAGAGAATAGGGGAGTCGTGGTATGAGTTATATAGAAAGAATAGGGTTATATGTTTAACGATATAACGCGACTTATGTTTCTGGTCAATCGACATAGTGGTGGTGGATCGACAGGGTGGTTCAACACAGACGACCTTTATCTAACACCTACACTCTTGTCGATAGATAGCTTCCTTTTGTCCATAGACAGTCACTCATGTCGATAGACACTCAGTAGTACCTCGTTAGACAAGGCCATAAAACATAACACAAGTTACTAGATAAGGGCATATCAACCAACCTATATATATATATATATATATATATATATATATATATATACAATGTCACCCATACACAACAACCATAGCTTATATACTTATGATTACTCACAAACTACCCCATAACATATATAAAACATCCTGGCATTACAGTCTTCCCCCCATAAAATGAACTTCGTCCCGAAGTTCGCACATCTAACTGACACAAGGTCAAAGTACTTAACTGACACCTGTATCACAAAGCTACCCACACACAAACTAATGTTTATGCTGAATAACCCCCATGAACTCATAATAAAAGCGTTGTTACATACCATAGCCCAAATAAGAAGGTTACGTTCCTGATGCGCGTCCCGTCGTCAAGGCCCATCAAAGAAAATTTATACTCGAACTAACTAGCAAGTAACAGGTAGAGGTCGATCCCAAAGAACGGTTTGTCAAACTATGATCAAATGCAAACTAGTCATGTCTTAGTGTCATAAATTTTGGTTGAGATGAAAGCTATGCTACTACAACGAAAATGTAAATGAAAGAAATAACAAAACATGCAATTAAAGTGGAGATGTAAATAATTGATTAAAGGCACTAGGGTGTCATGGGTTCATAGGGGAAAAATGGTATGATCTTAGTAATGAATCCGGTAAATGATTGTAGTTATGCTAGGATCGAGTTCGTTTATATCTTACAATACTTAGGGAGACATAGGTCTTGGAGTCGAGTTGATTTATAGCTTACGACACCTATAACGACTTATTTCTCCCTATTCAACATATGCATGGTCTAACAGTACTCGAGTTGATTTATGTCTTACAAGTTTTGTTAAAGAGATAGAGAATCATGCTAGGTTGTCAATCAAGAATTTCATCAAATATAACATGTGCTTTAGTTGAAGAACATAACAGACAATCGTTCATATGAACTTATCATACATAGATGTACCCCATGATTATTCCCTACTTCCCCATTAACCCTATCTAGAGGACTAATCACACATCATGATGGTAAACATGCCAAAGAGGGTGTCAAACATCTTAGCAAGCATAAACATGATGATGAAGTAAATAACAAAGGAAGTAAATAAGTCATTAAGCAAAGATTAAAAGGATTATACCAACTTAAGATGAACAAAAGAATGGAAGAACAATAAAAGAAAGCATTGATTAATGATGAGGAGTTGTCAATTCCCCAATCCAAAACCCAAGAATTCTTCAATTCCAAAATTGATCTCAAATTGCTTGATAACAAGGAAATGATTAAAGTGTAATTAAACTAATATAAGCTAAGAGATGGATTCTAAAGATGTGTCCAAATCACAAGTACATAGGCTATTTATACTAAGTACAACATTAGGGTTAACTAAGGACTTAAATTACGATTATGCCCCTTAAATTAGTCCAAAGAGAAGCTAGAGTCAGTAGGACTGGTGGGAGTCCTTGTTATGATTGAAGGAAGCATCCTGCTGGGGGACTCGCATGAATTGGCTTCAGACTCGCACGAGTCTATGACGACTTGCGCGAGTTGTCCTTTAGTGCCAGCTCCTTTGGCTTGTTGCCCCAATTCTCGTGGGAGCTCCTCAGGACTCGTGGGGACTCCTCATCATTACTCGAATATTTCACATAACTACTAAGGTCTTTAGTCTTGGTCCCTCCTTCTTTCTTAGTCGTTAAGTGCGATCAATTTAGCTCCTAAAATGCTCATGAATCCAAGGTTGGCACTTTTCTCTTAAAAGAAGCACCAAAACCTCATAGAATAGCAAATAGGCAACTAAAGATTAGAAACGACCCTAATACATACATAAAAGTGTGTGGAAAGAGGCTAGTTAAGGGACTAAATATGCGTAAATACGGCCACATCAGTTCCCGTAACCTAACTCATGCCTGGTCAAACAGATGTGGTTACTTCTCTTTCATTTTATCTTCTGCTTCCCATGTGGCTTCCTCGACATTATGGTTAGACCATAAAACTTTCACTAGCACAGTCTCTCCATTCCTCGTTTTGTGCACCTTCCTGTTAAGGATTTCTTTAACAACTTCCACATAACGCAATGATTCATCAACCTCGACCACTTCCGGCTCGAGTATGTGAGAGGGGTTAATCACATACTTCCTGAACTGTGGCACATGAAAAATGTTATGAACTCCATCTAGAGCTGGAGGTAATGCCAAACGGTAAGCTACTGCCCAACTCTATCTAGAATCTCATACGGTCCTATATACTTTTGGCCCAATTTTCCTCTCTTCCCAAATCGCATGACTCCCTTCATGGGCGACACCTTTAGAAAGACTTTGTCCCCAACTGCGAACTCTATGACATTCCTTTTTAAATCAGCCTAACTCTTTTGACGATCTAGTGTAGCTCTCATTTTATGACAAATAATGTGCACTTGTTCCACCATCTCCTGTATCATCTGAGGTGCTAAGACCACTGAGTCAGTCACATTTTCCACACATACAGGACTTCTGCATTTTCTCCCATACAATGCCTCAAACGGTGCCATCCCAACTAGCATGGGAGCTGTTATTGTATGAAAAATCGATCAAGTCCAATCAGTCTTCCCAAGATCCACTAAATTCTAGTACACAAGCCCTCAAAATGTCCTCTAAAGTCTGGATAGTACGTTCAGTTTGCACAGATGTAGCTAGATGAAATGTAGTACTCTTCTTCAATGTAGTACCCATAGCATTCAGTAACTCTTGCCAAAATCGTGAAATGAATCTCGAATCCCTGTCAGATACAATATCCTTAGGCACTCCATGTAATTCACCACATTCTTGCAATAAGCCTTAGTTATCTCTGCCTCGCTCCAAGTATCTTTCATCGGTATAAAGTGGCATATTTATTAAGACGGTCTACTACCACCCATATCATCTTATTCCCCTTCTGCGTACGAGGCAAAACAACAATAAAGTCCATGGAAATGCTTTCCCACTACCATTCTGTAAAATCTAAGCAACAATGTTATTCCCCTTATTCTCCCCTTTGACCCTTTGGCATGTCAAACATCGAGCCATAAACTCTGCCACCTCTTTCTTAATACCCGTCCACCAGAAGGTCCTTTAAGATCTTTATATAGTTAATATCCTCTCGGATGCAAAGATAAGGAGTATTGTGTGCTTCATTCAAAATATTCCGCTAAAGCTCTTCATCATTTGGTACACACTATCTCCCTTCGAATCTCATACTCCCGTCTGTATGAATTTGGAACTTTGATGGTTCTCCGTTCTCAACGTTGGTACGCCAACCTAAAAGTCTCGAATCAATACCTTTCTTTTCCCGGATCTTCGTATATATTTGTGGTTCAACAGTCAGATCACTTACCACCTCCCTTTTTCTTATCATAAAAATGCCCATTCGTTCAACTTCATCTCGCAACTTAACTTATGACATAGCCATACATAAAGCATGTACTGATTTCCTGCTTAATGCGTCAGCTACCACATTTGCTTTACCCTCATGATAGATAATCTCCATATCATAGTCACCAATCAGCTCAATCCATCGCCTCTGTCTCATATTAAGCTCCTTCTGTGTATAAATATATTTCAAGCTCTTATGGTTAGAAAATACCTTGAAGGTTGCGCCATACAGGTAGTGTCTCCACAATTTTAGTGCAAAAACCATAGCTCCGAATTCCAGATCATGAGTTGGATAGTTTTCCTCATAAGGCTTCATTGTCGCTAGGTATACGCGATAACTTTACCATTCTGCATTAGTACACAACCCAACCCATTCTTAGAAGCGTCAGTATAAACCTCGAAATTTTCACTCCCTTCAGGCAATGCTAAAATAGGCGTTGAAGTTAGACGGTCTTTTAGTGTCAGAAATGCTGATTCACAAGCCTCATCCCATGTAAATCGGTTTTCATTCCTCAATAAAGCAGTCAACGGTTTAGATATCTTTGAAAAATCATTCACAAATTTCCTATAGTAACCAGCTAGACCCGGAAAGCTCCTCACTTCAGCAACATTCTTTGATACTTCCTATCTAGACACAACTTCAATCTTACTATGATCAACAGAAACCCCTTCCTTGGATATCACATGCCCCCAGAAAGGCAACCTTCGCTTACCAGAACTCACACTTGCTCAACTTAGCATATAACTGGTTATCCCTTAGCGTTTGCAGTTCAATTATGAGATGCTCCGCATGCTCTTCTCAGTTTTAGAGTATACCAAAATGTCATTGATAAAGACAACAACGAATTGGTCAAGATAGGGACTAAATACCCGGTTCATAAGGTCCATAAACACTGCCGGTGCGTTAGTTAACCCAAAAGGAATGGCCCAAAATTTTTAATGCCCTTATCGAGTTCTGAATGTTGTCTTTGATATATCATCATCTTTTAATCTTAGCTGGTGGTATCCTGATCTCAAATCTATCTTAGAGAATACCCCAACTCCACTCAATTGATCAAAGAGATCATCAATGCGTGGTAAATGCTATCTTTTCTTGACTGTGACATTGTTCAACTCTCTGTAATCGATGCAAAGCCTTAAACTTCCATCCTTCTTTTTTACAAAAAGAACTGGTGCACCCCAAGACGATACACCCGGTTTGATGTACCCCTTGTCGGGTAACTCTTCCAGCTGCTTTTTTAACTCTTCCAATTCTTTAGGTCCGTTACTATAAGGGGCCTCAGAGAATGATCTCGTACCCGGTTTCAGCTCCGCATTAAAGTCGAGATATCTCTTTGGTGGTAACCCTGGAATCTTTGTTAGGAAATACGTCGGTGAACTTATTCACCACAGCTATATCTGGCGCGCTTGGGGTCTCAATACTCGTGTTCCAAACATGGAAGAAGATCATCGGACAACCCTACCTTAGACAAGACTTCAATGTGACTGTTGATATGAGCTTTACCTTTCGTTTCACCAAGAATCCCTTATAAGATACTCTAACACCCTGGGTCCCCTCATAAACACTTTTTTTTGGTAACAATCGATGTGGGATCGGTATGCACTTAACCAATCCATCCCAAGTATAATTTCAAACAACCCCCCTCCCCAAAGGAAAGTCTATAAGGTTTGCAGAAAACAAAACCTCCCAAACCAAAATTGATACATCCTTATATACTTTATGACACTTAGCTGACTCCCATGATGGTATTATTATATACTCCCCTATCACCTCATAATTATTCAACTCAAGAGTCCTAGCATGTTCACTAGATATGAAAGAATGAGTCGCTCCCGAGTCAAATAAAACAAAAGATGGTATAAAGTTTACCAGAAATGTACCAGTGACGACATGTGCATCGTTCTCCGCAGCTTCTTTTCCCATCATAAACAGCTTCCCACTTGACTTGCCATTGTTCTGAACGGTTCTAGCTGAAGCATTTGCCTTAGCATTTATTGCCGGGTCCCCACTAATATTCGGTTTCTGGTACGACCCACCATTGAAGTTTTGGTTGCTGTTGTAACGGTTCTGACAGTAGTTGTTGCTACTGTAACCCCTCTAATTGTTATACTGTCCCGAAAACTTGTTACTCCCATAGCTTGGCGCTTGTGTACGATATCCACCCTAAACGCCACTCCTATTTTTATTTCTCGGCGCACGCCTACACTCAAAAGCTCGGTGTCTCATTTTCTGGCAGCTAAAGCACCACCACAATTTCTTTGTCCCTTGATCTTAGCTCCCACCGCCAGTCATATGGATACTACCTCCTCTTGCATAACTACCTCATTCAGCAGAATAAGACCTGTACTAATAGTAGTGTGATTTCTTGTTAGTTGCACCACCCTCGCTCTCAGCTTTTCTCTTTTGCCCCTTCTCCTTATTTTCCTCCTTCAGCATGTCCGAGATTCTCTCAGTGTGACCATCTCTCTGGTACACCTCCTCCACTGTGGTTGGCTCCCCAGCTACTAGCTTCTTCTTAATCTCCATTGATAGTCCTTTCTTAAATCTCACAGCCAAAATCTCTGGTCCCTTGTTCAGGTCACTCATGTAATTAGACAGCTCCATGAAACGGTTATGATACTCCTCAACTGTCATCTTCTCCGTCATCTTAAATGAGTCAAACTTGGCTCTCATCCTGCTCTGGATTTGCTCAGGTATGAAAGTGTTTCTTAGCATCATTTTGAAGTTGAGCCAAGGAATGTAGGCCTCTCCCATTTCTTTGCAGTTATCTCAGATTGCTTCCGTGTTTTCGCTCCACCACAATCCTACCTTGCCCTTCAAGTAAAAGGCTGCCTAGTCCACTTATAGCTCACCTGGGCAATTTAACAACTCAAATAGGTTATCAAATTCCCGACACCAATTCCCAAATAGTGATGGATCACCTAGCCCATCATACTTGGTAGGCATATGACGATCTATTAGTGAACTCATCTTTTATGCATCTACCTCTATAACCTTCTTTGAGTTTTTCAATGCCTCTGTCAAGGCCTCATTGATCTGAATCAATCTGTCAACTTCCTCTTGTGACATGCTCGTGGGTGTAAATTTCTTTGGAGGCATCCTTTTGTTTCTATATCATTGACAAACATAAGCTCTCGCTTATTAGGCCATGTCGAATCATAAAATTAAATCTCGAATATTATTATCATCTTGTGTTTATATTGATGCACTCATTATATAAAGCATGTGAGTATCCATTATATCCCTAGGCATAATCAACTAATAATGGTTTAGATGCCGTAAAAGTAACACAGTCGAAGCACTTGGTCGGTTGAATTCCAGCTAATGTCAATCGACTTTTAGCTAATGCCGATCGACCAACAACCTCCCATGTGATTTTTGGTTGACATAGTATTCAGTTCAATTGTTGTTATTATCTTTGATCGATCGACTTGTCACCCCAGTCGACCGATTTTTCCCACGCAACTTTCTGTCGTCTAAACATACCACTTGTCAACAAATAACAATATTACCAACTTTCTTACCATCTTATATACATTACCTCGTATGAAGCCTCATAGATAAACTTTCATTTGCAGCAATTATACACACTTTTGTAAACTCAAAATTTCACATAGTACAAATCAATTAAGTAACTTTAATCACTCCTTTCGGTTTCATAACCAAGTCTCCTTCATAATATATAACTTACTTCTCCAAAATAACAATAATAGAACACCCTTCCGTACTCATAGATCGCTAACTTTTCACATCATGAACAATTAGCATCCACGCTATCTACCGACACTCTTAAACAATTAGCATCCACCCTAACCAAGCTAAGTAGGGGATTCTACCCGGGTTCATTTTAATTTGACGCATCATAAGTTCATAAAGTTCATTTGTTTCCGGCCTTAGGATCGAATGCTCTGATACCACTTTGTAACACCCCCATGTAGGAAGGATCCTTATCAAGACATTCCCGACTAAATGATAGTGTTACCATCTCGGTAAACCGAGGTAGTGAATATCAAAGTAAAACAATCAAAAGGGTACTTTCAATAAAGTTTATATTACCAACAAAACTTAGCCAATACGGCTTTACAAACCCAAACCAAATTGAAAGAAAGGTACAAGTTTACAATGACTTATTAAAACCAAAGCTAACTAATGTTCAGTGACTCAAGAGACTAGACTCTAGCTCCTTATCTCAGTCAAATCCATCTATCCCCAAGCAGAACAACTACTCTGTACCTATTTTATTAACTGCTCCCCATTCAAGCGGAAATCACTGAATAATTCAACACAGGCCACCCCGAAAATAGGTGACAATTAGAGACAAGACACAAACACGTCAAACACCGGTCGAGTAGAGATAAAACAAAATAACAATAAGAACAACCGAACTACCATGGATACTGTAAAAGAAATAAAAGAAGCTCAGAAAAATAAGTGTACGGTCCTTGCCTCTGCAGGTCAACCGTCCACCTCACAACATAATATGGGACAACTCCCTGGTCACCGTGCTCATATCAACATCGTAAAACTTCTTGGTCACCGTACCATCTCAACACATTACCACACATCGTCGTGGCACAACTCCCTGGTCACCGTGCCCCATATACAGATGGTGTATCTCCTTCGGCACTGTGCCGCAAATACATAATATAATGCATAATAATGATAAACATTAAATACCAATCTATCACGCAATGAATTATAGAACAATACTTCAACATACACCAAGTCTACGCCCTAAGTCGATCGACGGTCAGCTTATGTCGATCGACCTAGCGTCCCCAAAGACGGTCTCACGCCCTGCATCACTATTTCACGTACAACTTTTAAAAAATACAATAATCGATAAAGCTTAATTGAGTATCGTATCCCTACCTTGTTGGCAAAATAACGGCAAGCAAAGTATAATTCCTTCGATTAATTATGAAACCCAATACATACAATCAACTACCGGGCGATATAATTCCATTGATTAATCAAAACACCCCAAACCCCATTTAGGAAATAATTATCATCGGGTGATTCTAATTACGATAATAATATAAATTTCATTGATTAAGAACAATAATAGATCACTTACGACGATAAAGAATTAAATTTCTAGAGGGTAGAGATTAATCGCGCGAGTCACCTTTCTCGTTTCTTATTCTCTCAAAAGGGGTAGGGTGTATGTGGATGTTTTTGTTTTGAACCTGATTAGATAGAATGGGGGAGTTGTGGTATGAGTTATATAGAAAGAATAGGGTTATATGTCTAACGATATAACGCGATTTATGTTTCTGGTCGATCAACATAGTGGTGGTCGATCGACAGGGTGGTTCGACACAGACCACTCTTATGTCCTGGTCGATCGACATAGTGGTGGTTTATCGACAGGGTGGTTTGATACAGACGACCTTTCACCAGTACCTACAATTTGTTTTTGTTAAAATATAAGATTATATATATAAAGGGATAAAAAACTTGGAAACCATTACAAGAGGAAACGAATAGACCGATTCACTCCTAAACCAACATAAAAGAGACTCAAACCCGTATAACTCGGGTCATCAAAACATGATAGG
>VHZZ01000212.1:25519-41990 GCA_009801015.1 Silene noctiflora
CCCCCCCCCCTCCTCTTGAGTATTTGGGATCTATAGACTCTTCAACTGTAGGCACATTTGTCAACCCAAAAAGCATCACCACATACTTATAATGGCCATACCGTGACCGAAAAGCTATCTTAGGGATATCTTCGTCCGCAATCCTCAATTGGTGATAACCCGATCATAGATCAATCTTTGAAAATTCCCCGGCTCCACTCAAATGGTCAAAAAGATCATCAATCCTCGGTAAAGGGTACCTTTTCTTCACGGAAACATAGTTTAGCTCTCTGTAGTCGATGCACAAACTCATACTACCATCCTTCTTTTTCACGAGCAACACTGGCGCACCCCAAGGCGATACACTATGTCGAATATATCCCTTTCCTAACAACTCATTTAACTGTTTCTTCAATTCTTCAACACTTCTTTGGTCCCATACGGTACGGAGCCTTAGATATAGGTCTCGTCCCTGGTTTAAGCTCCAAACTGAAATCAATGTCCCTCTTAGGAGGTAACCCTGGTATTTCATCCGGAAAGACATCATCAAACTCTCTCACAACCGGTATCTCCGCTGCTGATGATCCCTTCACCCGAGGATCCCTCGCACGGAAAAATATCAAAGGACATCCCTTCCTTAAATAGGACTTTAAAGTCATAGCTGCAATCATCTTTAGCTTGGGTTTCATCATAAACCTCGATAGGACACTATAATTACTTTAGGACCCTTCAAAGACACCTTTCTGACGACAGTTTATCTTAGCCTCATACTTACCCAACCAATTCATCCCGACTATGACCTCAAATCCATCCATAGGGAACTCAAGTAAATTAACTGGTAAGTCTACTTGCCCAACCATCATAGACACCTCTTTATACAACTTGTGGCACGACACTAACTCTCCCGATGGTATAAACACATTATATTTTACCAACTCAAACTCCCCTAACCCCATTGTTAAAGCATGACTACAAGACACAAATGAATGAGTAGCCTCCGAATCAAACAAAACGAAAGTTGGTTTATGATTAACAAGAAAAGTACCAGTGACGACTTGCGTATCCTCCTCCGCCACCTGTTTACCCATCATAAAAAGTTTACCAATATTCTTCTGAACTCCCCCTTGCACCGTAGTTGCTGACGTAGTAGGCTTGGTCGCCGAATTTTGGTTCACACTGTTGTTCGGGCGGTATTAGATCCACCATTGTTTGCGGTTATAGCTGTCTTTGTTGTTGCTCTGCCCGCCCTGACTGTTCCATGACCCAGCTAGCATGTTACTTGTAATACACTAACTCGGAGACTGTGAATAGTTCCCTTGAAAAGATCTTTGGAAGCCTCCTCTCCCAGCACTCTTACACTCAAATCGCTTGTGGCCTATCTCGCCACGGTTGAAGCAGTGTGAGGTAGAGTTGTCACTAGCACTCCGACCAACTCTTCCCCCGAATCGAGATCCTCCAATAAATCTAGACCCACCAGAATAAGCTTTAACTTGGTTGTGGTTACCACGCTTGAAGCTTGACTGGTTACCACCCTCATTCTCAGCCATCCTTTTCTCGCTCCCCGTTTCTTTAACCTCCTTGGCCATGTCAACCAACCTCTCAGCATGTCCCGCTGTGTCAGAAACTTCTTTTAGGTCAGAAATCACTCCAGCAGGTAGCTTCTCCATAATCTTTAGCGACAAACCTCTCTCAAAACGGAGAGCCAGACTCAGCTGAGTCAGCTCCAGGTCCTCCGCATAGCGCGATAACTCATTGAATTTGTGATAGTATTCAGCAACGGTCATACTATCAGTCATGGAAATTGTGTCGAACTCGGCCCTCAACTTGCTACGACTATGTTCTGGAACGAACTGATGACTCATTGCCTTTTTGAACTCCACCCAAGGAATCGCGGGTTCACCTGAATTCTTGTAATACTCCTTTGTAGCCTCTCTCTCGCGGTGCCACCACACCCTAGCTTCGTCTCTCAGATAAAAAGAAGCCTGCTCCACTTTCATCTCAACCGGACAGCTAACAACTTCCAAAACACTTTCCATCTCTCTATGCCAGTTGTCGAGAAATTTGGGCTCGTCTGTGCCCTCATAGGTGGTAAGGTTGAAGTAGGAAAAAGTGGTGCTCATCCAGGATGCATCAATGACTACTTCCATTCCCTTCCCTACATTCTTGAGAGCCTCAAGAGCGCCTCCTGTTGCTCGATCATCCAAGCAATCTCATCTAGGCTCATTTCGGAAGCCTTGATGTACGCAACAGATCTCTTTGGTGGCATTTGAGCTTCAATAACCAAGACAAATGTAAGCACATAGCCTACAGCTCAAAATAAAATCACATCCGCCAAAGAGGTACTCTGTCGAGTACACAGAGGTAATCAGTCGAGTACAAGAAACTCGGTCGAGTATACTAACTACTCAACGAGTGCTCATACTCCAATAGCTGATAAAAAAAATCATAAAAAACGTACTCGGTCGAGTATCAGAAGTACTCGGTCGTGTGTGCCCCACTTGGTCAAGTTCTTACTCTGCTCGGTCGAGTGGTAACAACCAGTAGCCACTGCAAAAATCACATACATCCCCACTCGGTCGAATTCCAGGATACTCGGCTGAGTACCAGCTACTCGATTGAGTACCATGCCATACTCGATCGGATCATGCTAAAACGACTCCTAAGACATTCCCAAAAACGTATACTGGCAGTCAAACATCCTATTCACATATTTCTATAACCACAAATGCCAAAATAAGAACCATTAAAACATATAACATGCCACACATTGTCACATCAAATACTTCACACCATTTCCTCCTAATTCATGCCGCAATTTCTCCAAATTACAAATACACATCCCTTCTATTCATACACATGTAAACACACACATAACGATCCCAATGACACACCTCGTAGTGACCGGTTCAAGGTTTTAAGGGCAATCTTACGGTTTTAGGATGTCTCCCAAACTTTTGCGGTAGCTCCAAACAAGTCTTACCCGGGTTCATTTTATTTAGACACCTCATGTTCATTTTATTCGTTGGTGTTAGGTTCCAAAATCGTCGCTCTGATACCACTTTATAACACCCCCATCTATCAAGGAGCCTTACCAAGGCCTACCTTAGCAAATGGAAACATTACCATCTCGGTTACGCGAGGTAGTAAGCATCACAAATACCATAATGAAATGGAAATGTCGAAAGTACAGTAAAACAAGTTACAACTCCAAGACCTCAAATGAAAAGTGTATACAACCAAACTGTCGTAAAACTAAACTCTACTTAAATTAACAGCAGAAGCTATGACAAAAGCTAGACATAACTATGACCTATTCATCCTCCAAGAGCTCATGCATCCAAACCTGTTAAACACCCTGCTCACTATCCCCCATGGATCATCGTAGATTATAACAACAAGGGTCAGTTAACCGTACAACAATTCACAAATTACAAGTACAACAATCAATTCAATAATCCTGCAACATACACAAACACCGACTTCTGAATACGTATGTCTGAACCACAACGAGACCTGCCAGGTCACCCATCGCAACAGGCACCCACACCGCCAGTGGTAGACCGCAGCCTTGCCACCTAAGTTCCGCTCATCGCAACGAGCGAACCCAGATCATTAATGTTCACATCCCTCTTGTGACGGGAGCCACAAGGGGTGAACATGGGGATGAAGACCATCTCCCGAAAATGGCTCCACAATCAATACCAGCAATGTCACCAACACTGAATATCATAATAATCTACATCAAAGATAATCACAAATTTCTAATTAACTTATAAACAAACATACAGAAGTAGTATTGCATTCACCATGGTGATTGAGAATGGTAATGAGTTTCATTGTGTCGGAAATGCATTGTAACATGATGCTAGTTAGTGACAATTCGAGAGTCGGAAAAATTTAGGAAATGTTATATTCATGGCATGTTCGGGAAGTGTGTCTCATGAAGAGTCATATACTTGATACATCGTATTTCATGTTGCGCATATGTGTTTATTATACATGTTGGTGATTGTTGGAGGAGTAGTGGTGATAATACTTGTTGTTGAGGAGACGTAAGGCGGTTAGGAGATCGTCTTACGCTTAGGTTGCCTCTTGGAGTCTCACTCTAAGAGATATGTGCACATTAATGACTTGATTCATGGAGGGACACGTGTATTTGAGTCACGTCGTCTAGCAGGGGTCTGGTTAGCGCTCGAGCTCGGTACCACGGGCGTGTCTCGAGTACCTTCTTACGGACTGTGGTCCTGCTGTTTGGTGAGCGGTGATGCGGTGCCGTCCCCGGGTTGTGGATGTCGTGGACGTGTTCCTAGAATTAGTGTGTTGTTTGCGGAGTAGTAGTGATGGGAGACTTGTTATTGTACCTTCACATTGCATTTCGTATTCATGTCTATTGTCTTTCGTGATTATTTATATTATCGAAACTGACCGTGTGACTATGTGTAAATTGTCACCTATTTCCGGGGTTGCCTGTGTTAATCCATATGATATTTCCGATCATATGGGGAGCAGTTTGTTACAGGTTTGGTTTTGGTATCACGCGGAAGACGAGACGAGTTTCGGACTTGGAGTCGAGTCACATAGATGGTAGATGATATATTTGAGTTGTATAATCTTTAGTTTACGTTGTTATTCATTTATTCGTTATGTAATCCACTAAACTTGTCATTTATAGAAAATGTTTCTTATTCGTAATTCCGATTTCACTGCCTCGGGAAACCGAGATGGTGACATCTCCCGATTACTTTGGTCGGGTAAGAAGGGGGTGTTATACCTTTTTTCATACCACCTTGTTAGGCAAGGGACGATCCTTGGCCTTTACGTGTGTAGAGAATCCGAGACTTGCCACGTCAAACGCCAGTAACATCATAGGGATCTCCTTCAATTCCATTTGTTCGCCCTTGACGAAATCATTTAGTGATTGTGGATGAAAGTAGTCTAGATTAGCAGTTAACACCACTTGGGGATGACTTTTTTGTAAAGTTCCTTATATGAAACCGGTTTCTAAAGGAAATGACTTGTTTGTAAAGTTCCTTATATGAAACTGGTTTCCAAAGGAGAGAAGGGGGGACCACATAGAAAATACGGAACTTTTACCACGGAGAAAAATTAAAAAGTTTCATAATTAATTATGTGGGCTGATGTGTCAATAATAAAGTTAATTATGAAACTTTAATCATTGTTATTGCCCTGAGAGCAGAGAAATAACACACTTTCATATTACTTGACACCGACAAATAAACAGGAAATTGCAATATTCACCCAATGACATTTCTTCAATATGTTAATTAAAAATAAAAATAAAATTTTGCCGCAGCCTAAATCACCATTTCCTGATTTTTCATGTTTTTGTCATTGTTATGGATGTTAGTACAATACGGCCAGTGGTAATAGAAATAATGGTGGCCTGGACATAACACTAGATCGATCTGTTGACATCTATTCTATCAATTAAAAGCTACTAAAACCTTAGACTAGTACGAATTTAACACTTGAGTAGAGTTGGCTCATTGGGGGCGCCTGCGAAATCCATGGGTTGCCAACTCGGGCTTGGATGTCCTAACGTGAACTCTAAACTCAACCTGTTATCCGATGATGAAAAATAGCCACCTGATTTCCGTCTTTCTGTTTCATTGCCGTCATCCACCTGATACAATTCATCAATTGCACCCATGTTAATATATGTACCCCCTTCAGGATTTAGGATGTTGAATCAGTTCTTAAAGAGATCCAAAGTCGCATTACACCGTTACTTGAACTCTTTTAAAAATAAATGACCATTGTGAATTTGTGATATATTTTCCGTTGAACATTTGATTTTTTTGTGCAATGATATTTGTATAATAGTGTGATACAATTACATTTAGCAATTCAGCTAGCAGTTACGTATACCTTTAGGTATGCTTCACCCAGAGCAGTAGAATGCGAATACTGCTTCAATGTATCTCGCTCATCTGGATTCAAGGATAATAACCATGAACTTCTGCAAACAAAAACCATAGAACATTACTTTTACTGATAATAAAAAAAAAAAAGTGTTACTTGAATCGCAGCTCCATGTATAATACCACACCATAAATCGATCAGGTAACTCATATAGTCTTTAACGTTAAAATCGATCAGGTAACTCTATCGAAAATACAAGATACACAAATTAAGACAGTCAACAAACACAAGCATCAACGATCTAATCTTCCAAGCTAGTGTTCATTGTTTCTACATGTTGAGGCCTTTATTAAAATCAAGCTACATCTTAAAAGTAAGTCAGATTTGTTTGAAAATTTGCTGATTGTCGAACTGACTTTTGTTCCTTTGACCTTTTCTCCAATAGAGAAGAAATATACAAGAACATAAATGACACAGACATACATAGCTAGTTGGAAGACTAGAAAACGAAAAACGAGAACTAGTCGATACAAAGTAGGGATCATCAAAATATTTTTTCAAATCCTACCGGGACAATATTTCCCGATCTTCTAGACAATAATAACTCAGAATTAAACATTTAACAAAGAGTTGAATTTGAAAATTTAAAGTTGACAAAAATTTGTACTTTATAGGGAGCAAAAGACATAGGATGCCAGGGAGTAGGCATCTCTCAAAACCAAGTCAACAGTTTAAAACATTAAAGAGAAAGAGACGAGCTAGAGATTAGTAGATAAACGTTGCAAAAGATTGACAAACACACAGGCTTGCTTTGTTAAACAATTCACTATCCTACTTGCTACAAATTAATGTCCCTTTGCTTTGAGATTTGAGCTACTATTTAGTGTTTGACTTTTTTTGGTGTGTTTTGGGATCTGTACATTCACTAAGATCTGACGGTAGTCAGTAAATAATAAGTTTATTTTCAAGAATAAAAACAAATCATTTGATTAATGTAAAACCATGCCATAAAACAATACGGAGTACATTTAATTTTTTCTTTGGCTGGATACTTAGATATTATTTGTTTTGGTTCAGATTTGAGTCGGGTAGGATTATCAAAACGGTAAAATTCTCCCTCGTGAGTTTAGGTGTGTAACTTTTGACATAGCTACATGTTTCGGGCTTGAACCACGTACCTCTAGATAAACAAGAACATTTTTTTATCCGTTGATCTAACTGCTTGTGGATACACTAATACGGGTTGTACTAATATCACTAGACTCATTGCTAGTGCCACTAGAATTGTGAAAGGACCTTATTTATCTTTATAAGGTGAAATATCAGTGTCATTAGTGAATTTGACTGTGACAATATAAAGTTTGTGGGAGGGTGGTATCAAAAGTCAGTCCATTCATTGCCGCACCACGATAAGTTATTATTGTGTTCTTACCTAGGTTTTTGCATCTTATTACTAAGAAAAAAAATAATGTATAATAAATAATCACCACCACAAATTTTGGAAATTGCCATGTCTCACAATAATTTATGGGAAGAAAGAAAACCATGATTATACCTCAATACCATCATCAAAGCAAGACAAGTACCTTCAACAAACCAAAGAAGACAACATACATTGGACCAAAAACAATTTGCGATTTACCAATACCAAGACAATTTCTTATGTACAATTGCACATCTGTGTCTACTATGTCCATATGTGTTTTTCCATTGATTTACTGTTTTCCACTTTTTGTGGGTTTCTTTTTTGTTGACCCAATTAAGGAAAAATTCTTTAGGGAAAACAAAAGTGAAAAACTAGGCATACTGAAAAAACAACAGTAAGAAAAGCAGTTTTTTTAGGAGACAAAACTTACAAATTTGTTTTTTCTATTACTGTTGATGATGTAGGAGTTGGAGATGGGTTGATGAGAAAATCACAAGGATTTGAGTCAGCTTTCTCACAAGACATCCCTCTCTCTCTTACTTCTTCATGAATATTTCCCTGCTGCATCTGTAAACCTGTAAATATTGAGTACATGACGAAATTAACAAGCATTAGTTTCTAGACTTTCAAGTTTCAACAGATAATCACATTTAAGACGGCTTAGTTTAGATTAAAGTTCATCTAACCTATTCGTGTTCCATCTCGTGTCTCATACTCTCTGACATCAACAAAGAAATAAAGAAATATTTCATACTTTATTATATATGTTTATTTATCGATTGGAGATAGCGGGACAGAAGATAGAACACCAAAATGGAATAAATGGTCGACATCCCCTAATTTTGTTCTAGGCGGTTTCTTTTAACGAGAGTAAGGTTAACACGGACTTAAACAAAACTAACTCTAGTTTCGAGATTATTAGGTGGATAAGTGTAAATCACATTATAAATCTTCCCTTTCTTAATTATTTATTTAGCTTTGATTAAATATAACATAAAACGTAAACAAACAAATGATCTAAAGTAGAGTAAAGTAAAAGGAAAAGAATAGAAATGTGTGATGATGATTGAATCATACAAGGAATAAAAGTAGAAGAGAAACAGTATATAGAAGAAAATCCAAACAAGTACCAGATGATAGTGATGATGCTCCTGGTGATGCTTTTTCAGTGCTCTTCACTGTCCTGTACATCTGCATCATTATACATACAACAAATAGAACAAATTAGAGTAACATAAACTTACAAAAGGGTCCACATTTCTTAAGATTATTCTTTCCACCCTTGATGACTTCATGACCATATATGATATATTCCTTTCTTTGTTTTCACATCTTTTCCTTTAATACCCACTAATTGTTTCACTAAACTTGGCATTATATCAAAGATGACACAAAATAAAAACAAAGCATAATCATTTAGGAAACAACAATTTGAAGTTAAAAGTTCAAAACTTTTAGAAAGATTAACTAGTAATAATGAATAACTAAGGAAAATAATCGAAAATTCGACTTAAAAAGTTCATATTTTTCATCCTTTAGGGAGACGAAAGTCCTCGTTTGATGAAAGGTTCAAGAACGGGTTCAGATGTATGTAACCATACATTATCAACTCAAACATAAATCAAGCATAATAACTCACCTGGAGGTGACTCTTAACATGTGCCAAAGTTAGATCCTTTACATTCATCAACTCAAGAACTGATTTTGGTGTTGCTCCTGTTTAAAAATTCATCAAATTAAACTTTAAAAAAATGTTCTTTAATCCCTCGAACCATTTCAACCTCGATAAATCCCAAACAAAACAACATTCAAAGTTCACTATACATAAAACGGTATTACACAATAATTATCGATGTTGGAAATGCAAAGAAGAAAACAAAGGAGCATACTTTCATGACCACCAAGAAGTTGAACAGCATGAACAAAATGAGCATGAAGAGTAGAAGTCCATCTCATTCTAGGAGCTCTAATACTCCTCTTAATCATTGATCTTGCTGAACTCCTCTTAAAATCTCTACCATTAATTTGCGGCTGCTGACAATTTAAATAATGCTGATGACGATTATTATAATTATAATTAAAATGCTGATGATTATAAACAGGTTCATTAACATGATGAGCCATATAATCAAACCCTAAACTCAACCTCGGTTCTGGGCAGCTTATCTCGCTACCCACACTACTCCCCGCCGACTCGGCCGTCGCGGAACTCCGATCACTATTACTATTATTATTGTTATTATTATTATTATTATTATTATTATTATTGTTATAATAATAAAAATGATTATTGGAAGAAATAGTAGGTGGGCTGATATGAAGTGAAAGATCCATTATTATTATTTTTAGGAGAGAGGGAAAAAGGGTGATAATTAGATCATGAGTGGTAAATGATTTGCATGGGAATTAAAGGAAGAGAGAATGAATGAATGAATGAAGGAAGGAAAACAGTGAGTGATGAGTAATATAAACAGTAAGGGGATAGGGGGTTGGGTTAGGTTATGTGTATATAGGGTAGATATTAGGAATTAAATAATTGCAGAGAAATCAATATGAGTAGAAGAAAAAGAAAGGATTCCAGAAAAGTGAAGAAAAAAGTTGGGAGAAAAAGGGGAAGTTTGTGTATTTAAAAGGGTGCAGAGGGATCTGAGAAACACTTTAGGGGGGTAAACAGTGTGACTTGTGAGAGAGACGAGGTGAGACAAACCCTATCAAATTTATTACTCTTAATTTTATTTTTTATTATTAAAAATGAAGCCAGAGTATAACATTTAATGACGAAGTATTTTATTAAATTTAATTTATTTAAGATCATATTTACTATTTAGTTTAATTTAATTTATTTTTCTATGGAGGTTGTAGAATATAACAATTTGATATACTTCATTTCTTTCACAATGACATTCCACAATTGTTTTGCGCAATTTTCGATACTAAAATCTTACTATTATTTTCAGCATTTATATGAAAAAATTTCAATTGGAAATTCGTATTTAGTTCAATTCAATTTAGCTGGTTCGTTTAGGGTTGTTGTTGAGGCATTTCGAGTTTTGCTCATTCTAGTTAGATCATTTCGGGTTGATGTATGTCCGGTGAGGGTGGTTTAGGCCGAGTCACTTTTAGGTAACTAAAGATAGTTTTTACAATAAATTTTGGAACAAACTTTATTTCATATTTTATTTTAATGTATGTACGAAATACATGATATTACATCTAACGTTCAAATTAGCAGTTTTCGGGGTCATTTCTATATATGTTTGGACCGGGCTGAGTAATTCGGGTTTGGATCATATCTTGCTTTTTCAACTCTCTTCAATTTTGAATGGATGAGAGTCAGCATTTTTAAATCATCCCTAACCCCCACATAACATTTACTTTTTATTGATTTTAGTGATTATTTGTAAATCCTTGTAGATTGTAATTACATGCCTAGTCTTCCCTCTCAAAGACTCAAACACAAGGGGTAGGGTACTGCTGTTGAAAGGAACATTATCAGGAATTGAAGTGAGGATTAATAAGGAGTAACTGGTAGTACTAACCAGTCAAGATATCAGATCCATTCATTCTTTCACTTATCCCTCTAATTCCTGCAGCGAGACAAATGTGGACCATCCAAAGTTTAATTCCCTGTAACTGAATACACAACATTTAATTTCCTATCAGCTGTTGCTTTAACCTTACAATAATTTGCTGTTTTTAGCTTCTTTCACTTCACATTCTTCCTCTGAATTTGACTAATATTCCGTATTTTTCTTTCATCAACTTGGTATTTCGAATAAGAGACTCGTCTGGTTATGATGCATGACTAGACATGCCTTTGTGGCTGTAACAAGGAAGGTTTCGGACAGAATATTAACATAGTTTTTATCATTTTCGAGAAATATATAGTTACACTATAACTATTTTATTTCAAAATTTTCATTGTTTACTCCTACAATTGTTTGTGTTTATATAGAGACGGGTCTCTTTGGCCTCTTATCACTATTTGGAAAATATCAATTTATCTAGGTTCAAATCATTTATTGCTCATAAATTCTAGAAAGAGAAGTTTCATACACATAATTTGTATTATTGATATTTGATAATGTAAGGGTCATATGATCACAATACCCCAGTCGTAACCATTAGGCTAAGACTTCTTCAGTAAAACATCGATTCTATTTTTTTTTGGTACTATCATCGATTCTATTAGTGCATACTGAAAGACACTTATATTTCTAGTTTGTAAGGTTTAAGGCTCCTTTTTTTTTATAAATAAAAAGAAGAAAAAAAGCATATAAAGGTGTATACGTGCAAAACCGGTGGGAAGGATCGAATCGAATACGATAAAGAAAGAAATACTACGAGCCAAGACTACTACGCACCATTTACATTAATTAATTTCACAATAAAACCACTTGGACTAATTAGGTTCACAAAAAGACAAGTTGAATCAATAATTAACATTGATTTTCGTACTTAACTAATAAAAACTTGAACAAAAACTTTATTCTGTTTATGTTGAAACAAGTTTAGATTAGATGTATAAATTAATAAATGAATATGTTTGACAAATGAATAGAAGCGTATGAAGTGTCACGAGAGGTGGAAGTCCGGCGACAGAAATGCTGATGAGTCACGTGATACTGAACAAATGCACAAGTTCATTCCAATTTTAACTCAAGTGCTATTCCTTCCACTCGCAGAATGTCTGACACTCTACCTATTAGATCAACAATATCAATAATTCAATTGTGAGATTATTATTGGAAAACCCCACGTTATTGGTGCATGCATGCCAGTTTATTTGTCATTTGTGCTTTTATAAGTCCTTTATTCACCTATAAAACACACATATATATACATATATATATTATACAAAGTAGTAAGTATATGTATCTCTTTTTTGTTTCGATAGTGGAGTATACGTATCTTTTGAAATCGTATAATGTGTTTTATAATTAAAACTAGTACTCGTCAGTCCTCACTCAACTTGCCCTCCAAGCTCGACCTAATTTCATGTGCATGTCCTGTATGATGAATATAACTCAATCGACCTGTTCTCTACTTCATTTATACGAAATAAGTTAATGTATATGAGTATATCTCGTTAAACTCATAAAATCACCTTAGTAAATTAAATTTTAAAAAAGCACACAAAAGACGACTTAATTCGAACCCAAATTTTATTATGAACTAATGAAATAACAAAATGGATCAATTACAAAAACGTTAAGTACGGAGCATATAATTATCTAAAATTGAATCTTAACTATGATCATAAGTCACCTCAGATTAGGTTAATTATCAAATAAACTTAGTCCAAATGCACGTTACTAAAATAAAAGTATAGTTCGTGTCGAAAGATTTTAACCTAAGCATTTAACCCATATGCTTAACAGATTTTGTGCCGAGTTCAAATTTTGTCCATTCCTCAATTATGTCATACCCCACATCAAACATTGAATATAGGCCGTGTTCAACCCGAGCTTTGTCCTATAAATTAAACTTCATAACAGGGGCGATATCAAAAATAAAATTTTGGAGTAACAAAATTCCTTTTCATAGTTTGGTATATTTACTAAGATTGTATATCATATTTAGAGATGCTGAGGTAGCAAAATCATTAATTTTAACTTTTTTGTTTTTGGGAGATTAATTAGGGGTGGTACTCAACACTCGCTATCCCATACATACTCCTATGTAACTCCCGGTGCCTTGATCTCAATCACCAAGACTTTATTTTTAAACAATGCCCATAAGTGTAGCTAGCTAGCAAAGATAGTGGTGGAGTAATTGAATGAAGTTATGTAGTAGCTTCCTTGTCGAAAAAGTAGGGGATGAAATTAGCAAATAAGATGGGGAGTAGTTGAGTGTAGTTGAAGAAGAATGTGCAAAAAATGAAGAGAGTAGTATTTGTCGGAACGTACAACATCTTGACTTAGCTCCCCAATATTCCCTCTCCGTGTCCAAATATTCTCTTGCTTTGTATTTTCTAGTCTTTACCTTGTCGGGTCCCACCCCCCATATTTCCTCACACGACCATTTACCACCTCCTTCTCCCTTATTCCTCGCCGTCTCTATGGCCTCCTCACGTGATCTCCCGACATCCTCTTGTCATCAACGCCTATACTTGAATCAGAATCACTTTGTTTCCAAGTTTGCATCATAACTTCATTTGATTATATTCCCCTACTTCATATACGGAGTATGATTTGGGTAAAGGACAATTTATTATTATATTAGTAAATATATGTACGTCAAAAATAATAATGTAAAGGTGTTAAATTAATTTTCTTATTTGTAGAGGGAACGAATTATTTTAGACGAGGGTGACATGCTATAAAAACCTACAAAACTTTGAGATGTTTAGTAGGATACTCAATTCGTCTCATTCATTTATTTAACTTTAATTAAAATATGATCTCTAACAAATAACATAAAATGTAAAAACGAATTGAGGCAGAAGGATTATGTTACGTTGTCTAGGCCAAATGTACTAATTACAAGTCATAAGAATTATGTTATATGTTTAGCTTCTCAATATCTATTTACTAGTATACTAGTATAGATCTCATGCTATAGCATGGTATTTGAGAGGGACGTGTTAGAAAAAATTGTAATTAATATGTTGTCATTAGCTTATTTTTACATTTAAAATGTCATAAAATATACTCGTATATATTAATGATTTTTTTTCTTTATCGCAAAGCTAATAAACTCACTTTGTAAACTTCTCAACTTATTTTAATGATATTTTATTTTCACGAATCTAATAATATCAGTTATATTTAATGTTCATTTGTTTCTTTATTTAAGTAAATGAAGTTTGAAGGGAAAATTGTTTCTTATTTAGCTAAATGGTGATTGGAAGGAAACTTTTTGAGAATTTTTATACAGTATATGGTAAAGAATAACTATAAATATTGCAATTGTATTTGTGTACAAATTATAATGTATTTGTGTACAAATTATAATATAAGCATAAAATAGTTATGGTATAGAATTAATTAGGGGATAGTATTGTATCATATCAAAAATTGATTAGTGGAGACCAACTAATTAGGGGATAGTATTAGATAGTAGAAGGTGTCTTAGGCGGGAAAATTTTAACTTTGTTAATCTTTTAGTATAGGGAATGGTGTATCTCATCTAATTTACTTTTGATTTGAGTTGGGTAGAACTAGAGCAGGAAAATCGGGCCAGGTCAACTCGGGTGCATTAGGCACGGCACCGTCACAGTAAATAGTGTGTTCCAACACGTGCATGACACAACGGGTCTTATTGCCGGCCACGAAGTAGGAATTAGTGTTTTGGCACAACATGGCACGAGCACAATGGTTCAACCTGAATCATTGATTGAAAACACCTGAATCATGACAGTGGCACGGCACAACACAAAGGTGGTGGGCCATAGCGAGAGGAGGTGAGTCGGGCCAAGCACGGGGATAGTACGACAGCCTAATAAACCGTGCATGGGTTGTGCCAAAATGTATACCTACTCTAGGTAGGACTATAAAACCAGTGAAACTCTCTCTATGAGTTTTACTCGTACTCGAGACCTTTAATCAAATTAGAATAACCATTTTTAAGTCGATCTAAGTGATCATGAATACCACAGACCACACTATCACGATGATGTTAAGAAAACCTGTTGGTGATGAATATCACCAAAATAAACATGCATGATACTTGGCATCATCAAAGCTTGTTGGATTTCTACAAATGTACATTCTTTTGATTTTGAATCAACCGATCTAGTATATCTAATCCAAATTTGATTTTCGTACAAAAGGCATAATAATTCAAGATCGGAACAGTTCTAACAACATTTTACTAATTACATTAAAGGGCATTGAATAAATGAGCATTTGACAGCTCCCAATTAATCTCCCAAAGTCCAAGTTGGAAATGTGTAAATACCAATGCGATGGAAATGGATTTGGAATAAAAGGGGTTGATTAATGGAGTGGTTATAATCAAGAAACTGTAAATTAGATATCGAGAAGTGTGATAGAGAATGAAACATGTAATAATAACGTTTTAATGTGGTACGTACTAATTTAATGTTTCCGAAGATGTGGTCAGCGACTGATGCGCTCTAGATTCTCCGGGAATTGCATGCCTTTTATCCTTTTCTTCCAGGACTTATCAACCTGTTTCTAGCTACTTTAATGCTTTATTTTTTTTACGAGAATAACTTGAGATCTCTCTAATTCTCTTCAGCTCAACATTAACTTAGATCATACCTACATATTTAGCTTCAAATTTAATTATGTTTTCATTTGGGTCATTTTGTACAGTCAAGTACCTTCAACATTGTAAATAATTTAATGAAATAAATACTGTAAAAGTGTTAAACAATGTTTTTACCATGTAGTGAAATTAACCAAATAAAGTAAAAATTGAGTTATCATAATAGTCGACGGAAATTTGGCGTTGGACGCCGACGGTGAAGGAGGGCTTGGTGGTGGTTGTGGGGGAAAGACTTGGTCGACATAGGTGAATGTGGTGGGTTGGTTGGCAGAACTTTAAGATCTCACCATTGTAAGTCCGTAACAGGTGGTTCAAGGTGAAGATAGGCGAGCTTTATTATAGGCGGGGTCAAGTTGTAAAGTGTCCAAAAGGGTGAAAATGGTGAGATTGGATTAATTAAAAGTAAGGACACTTTCGTCATTTACAAGCTCATTTTAGTCCAAAAATAAAAACGTAAATAATTATATGGAACAACTCTAAACGAAATACTAAACAATTCAATGGAACGGAAGAAATACTATATAAACGCACAAGTATCATCTCATGCTAGGTTCCATTTTATTAGGTTGATCTTACCGTAACCTTTTTTTATACGCCGATTGTTGAGTACATACTACATAACCATCAGAAATTTTCTTGTAGAATGCCTGCTCAGTGCTTAAATCAATAGGTGTATAGGGGGATCACCTGCAATATCCATACTTGGGCCTTCAAACAGTTATTATGGGCTGACAACTCACAATTGCCCTAGTGATATTGGCGTGGTAAAGAAAATCAGCTCCGTGATATTTCCGCTCATAATGAGTAACTAGTTTGACACCCGTGCGTTGCAACGGGGTAATTAACTTAGTTCTAATTTTGCATCCTATGTCTAATTTTGTTTACATATGATTATAATATCTTTTTCAAATAAAATAAAAGATAAAACACTTTGTTAATGAAAAAAAG
>VHZZ01000212.1:51956-71023 GCA_009801015.1 Silene noctiflora
TATTTATAGGAGTACGAGCAAGTAACGGAAGGCCAAGGGAGTGACGATACCGATCGGGAACGCCAACCCCGATCGGGAACGTGTGTTCCTCGCATAATTCTCTTAATTCCGTCATCAATTCAAGGAATCCAATGTTTGCGATAAATGCACCTTTAAGCGTCCGATTGAGCTCTTGTTACTTAGCATCCAAAGTCTCCACCTTATTTGGACTTGAATTCTTGGGCTTTGACTTGAACTTGACTTCATTTGTAATTCTTACATTAATCCATCAAATCYTCATACAAAAGTCCATGCAACATCATGCTTAGTCCAAATCTTGCTCCTTACTTAGCCTTGTTTCTTCTAACTTGCATATTTGTAGTATTTTAGCTCATTTTAGCTCATTTTCCTACAAAATATATTTGAACACACATTTGCACTAGAAATACAATATTAGCTTAAAAACACATTGATAAATGCAATTTAACATGTAAAATCAAGCTAACATAGGGGGTAAAAACGTATATAAATATCACTTATCAAACTCCCCCAAGCTAAGCTCTTGCTTGTCCTCAAGCAAGATCATCCCAACATCGCAAATCCCAAATAGCTAACTAGCAAATGATTCAAATCCCTTAATCAACATGGGCATAAGGATAAGCAACATCATGGTTGAGATTTACACGACGGCGTAGCATGGATGACTCCGCAACTCACATGTATCTCAACACCAAAAGACATAGCTACTAGCTTAACAAGGGTAGGCTACATAGCTACTACCTTTCGCCGGAGATGGGTTCCTTCCTTGGCCTATCTCCGACGAATCGCCACTTCTCATTCCTTTTCCTTTAAGCTGCCCTTCCGATCTACTCTCACTCTTTTTTTGTTCTTGATCTGGCGTTTCTCGTCTGTTCTCGATTGACCAATTGGCTATGATAGTTGCTTGCCTCGTTGATACACAAGGTGTCCCGTCCATCCGATTCTATGTCTTGTCTGCGCCGGCCTTGCATGCAACCTGGCCAGGGTGTGTTCCCTCTTCCCCCACCCCTTGGTAAGGCTTCCTTTGTCCTTGTTTTAATCTGTCCTTGTCGATGGTATAACTCATCCTGGTTGCGTTGTGGTTTTTCACTGTTTATGGGTTGGCCGATTTGGTGTTCCGCTCCCCCTTGCCCCTTCCCCCACCTATCGGTTCTTTCTCGTGTGTCTTTTAGTGTGTCTGGTCGGATTGCTTTCTTAGTCATAGTTGGTCTTGTTGCATGTAAAGCCGTGGTATCGGGAGGCGTCTTTTGGGAATTATGGGTGGCTTTGGTTCGTTGTTTTTGTGTGTCACCGTGTCAGCCGGACCCTTATCGGTGGTCTTGAAGTGGTCGTTGTGTCTGTAGTTTTCATCGTTTGGAGTGAGCTCATGGATGAAGGGCTTTTTTCTGATTGAGAAGTGTCTCGGTTGGGTTTGCGTAGGGGTTTGGTAGTGGTGATGGTTGGGTTGGATGCGGTGGTCTCTACTACAATCTTATGATGTTTAAACCATGTTTATTTGTTTTATATTATTCCAAATAATTTTAGTCGTCCCTCCAAGGAGATTTTGGGTGTCCTGTCCCATTATCCTTAGATCTTTGGCTATCGTCATCCCTTCACGGATGTCTTGGGTGTCCTGTCCCATTATTCTTGGGGTTTTGGTCAGAGTTTATGTATATGTGGTCAGAATAAATCTGATTTATGAGGGTTTCTGCTTGGTTGTTCGTTTTGCTATTCGATCTGTGCCATGTGCTAACTCTTGTAGGAATAATGGCCCTTCTAAATCTTTAATGGAAGATTTGTGTTTGGTTCGGGTTGGACCCGTCAGTAGACGGTGCTTCAAAGCAATTATGGACAAAATATTGGTCGAGGGGAGTCCTTTGATGTGGTTTCTGTGCATTCTGGGTTTGTTGATCCGCCGGTCGTGTGACTGTAGAGTTCGTTTGTCATGGTGTAGGAGTTCATGCTCCATCGGAAGCAGCCTGTTGTCTGTTATCCACCATTCTTTTCTACGCTCTTGTGGCGTAAGTACACCACGCCCTCGTCACTCCGCAACTCACATGTATCAGAGGCTTTTAAGAGATGTTAGGTGCTTGCAAAACTTGGATAAGGAGACTCGCGCCCATTATTTCGTACTCCACCAACTTGATAGTACTTTCCTACATTATCTTCCGCTAATGTTTAATATTTGTACTGTAGTGATGTTTAATTATAAGTGTAAATCTGTGAGGGCTTGGCCCAAAGCGAAAAATATCGTACTATTATGTACAATGGATACCGGTGCAGCAAAGACCCAACACGAGATATTCACGCTTCCGCACAACATTTTTTAACTCTCTCTCCATTTGTCTACATAGTTATACCTTTTAAAGTATCCACAAACAGAATAAGTTCAAAAATAGAGAAAATAAATCACTTAAATTGGAGTTTGGAAATAATTTTAGGAAAAAATGCAACTTAATAGAGGAATTTTAGGAGAAAATTTCAAAAGGGAATAATTTTAAAATGTGGATTTCAAAAGGGGGAAATCTAATTAAGTGCGTGTTTGACCTAACTTGCAAAAGTGTTTTTGGTGGCCAAACACATCATTTTCTAAAAGTTGAAGAAAAAATTCTCAAAAGCGGAGTATATTTTCGCCCATAAAAATAGAAGTAACAATTTGGTGCTTCTACAATGAAAAACATTATTTTGAGAATTGAGGTCAAACATGCTGAGTCTTTTTTTTTTAACTATTTTTACTTTAAATTGTATAATCGACTCTTAATAGACTTACTTATTATATAGTATGTGAGATTATTTTCCATGAGATTTTTTATTTCTATTGTTTGTAATATTTTTTAAAATTGTTTGCACTATTTACATTTTCTAAAATATGTGAGGAGAATTTATGATGGATGAATATATATAGTGTCATTTGGAGAATGATAAAATTTGTGGTGATTTATGACTGATAGAGATAATATCTAACCTGGAAAATCAAATTGAATCAGAAAAAAAAAGTGATCTAATTGAGCTTCGATCATTACAAACTGAACACTGTACGCAAACCATGGCAAAATACTAGTGCTAGTTTTACAATGTTTGGCTTAGCAGGGTACAGTACTTCTCCGAAGCGCAAAGACTTTAAAAACTACGTCTACACGACTACACTTACCTGTGTTAGATACAGGGCTAACTGATTGTAAAAAAGAAAAGTGCCACAAAAACATCAAAACCTGCCTGACGTAGCCCTACTGTTTCCGATATATGACGTGCACAAAAACATCAAAATCTGTTACTGACCGAATACAGGATTGTCGTCACAAAGCTTTCCAGTGAAGCGATTTGTGTGTTCTTTGTTTCGACTATTGAGCAATCCGGAATATGGTAACCTCGAGCGTAACAGGTTCGTCATTTTGGTTAGCTAGTTTAAACACCAATACATCCAACTCTTCCAAGCAATTGTCCACAGCAAATTGTTTCCAACCACAACCAAGTCCACCTCGCCCCTTGGAGCTGAATACTATTCTGGTCTTCCAGCTCTTATCATTAACCCGGAGGTTAATTGTTTGTTTTTTCCACTTGAGATGCTTGCCTGTCCACTCAGCTGGTAGCGACTGCATCATATGCGTAACAAAGTTAGGAACGTCTATCGCGCAAAACTACTAGTCTACCACCACCACCACCACCACTACTAGTACAGTAGTACTAGTACTAACTGCAGATGATAAAGGATCCTTCCTGTAGCAAGCAGGGGCCTAGACGGGGTCAGATTTATGCATCCAGAATAGTGTCGGTCTACTGCTAAGTCACATTATGAGAAGCGCAAATAGTGCAGCGATTTAGTTTGCTTAAGTTTATCATAATAACTTCAAAGCCAATAATGAATCTTTGGCTCTATAGAAAATAAAAATCTAACATAGATGATCTACCACATGCTACATACATGACAAATTGACAACTGAAAAGCCTACCAGGAAGAATTTTCTGGAAACATGTGTCGGTCGCATCACAAGAATAAAGCTGTCTTCTGTTAGTTCTTTCCTAGCCATTTGCAACACTTCTTTCATCCTTTCTTGGGTAATAGAAGAACTTCCATAAAGGTATTTCTCAATATCAGTTTCAGGCGTTCTCTTCCGTAGTTTCTGTTTCTGATCAGACACTACTGATCTCGGAACAAGACAGATTAAATGAGCGTCATCAATTAGCATAAATAGTAACATTTTTACCTAAACTATTTTCAAGTCCAAACGCATCCACAAAAACTTGGTAATTTATGCAGAATTGAATGCATACCAGGGGGAAGGTTCACTGGTACCCAAGAGAAATAAGGCTCTTTTCTTGGGGTGACGTTGGCAGTAGCACCATCGACAACAGGAACTTTGTTTTTGGAAGCAACATTATTCTCATCGTTATGAACATCTATCTTTTGCTTCTTTGGTTGTACTGCCTCAAAATCTTCACTAAAGTATTCATCAACATCCTCCGGGCACTCGAGGCATCTATGTTCCTGACTTTTATTAGCAGGTCTTAGGTGGTCACATCTTCTGATGAAATAAGATGTTTCTTTCTCGCACAAAGTCCTACGATCAAAGATCAGAACATCAAAGCAAGAACCGGTCTTGTACTTGAAGATCAGGATGTCATTCTCTTCCAGGCAGAAAGCATTCACAAATTCTCCCCAACCGCCCTTGAAAAAGAGGTCATCACCACATCCCATTAAGCTTACTTGCCATGTTGCAGTGCCACTAGGGCCTTTTAACGTAACAGTCTCGTGTAGTTTTCCTCTTGCATTCTCGGAGAACTTTCTTGGGATCATCTAGAAAACAATAACTAATGTTAGAGTCCCGTCTATTCAACACCATTGTTCAAAATACAAGATCGAAATTTTCCGTTCCTGAATAATGGACCTAATGCCATCAGGTGTAACAAACTAGAATCTCAGATAATTGTAATAGGAATATTTATAATAGTTGGGCCTCAACCATCACCTTAAGGTTTTGGTTGAGAGGTTCATCTATCATGGTATCAGAGCCAGTGTAACCGAAGGTCACGGGTTCGAATCCTGACAACCTCAAAACACCTCAAAAAACAACTCTTCAAGCCTTATGGTAATAGTCTAATAGACAACCAACTGCACACCTGAATCCTAATTAGAGGCTACAGAGAAGTATTCTAAAATTCTGTTTTACCCGGCAGTGCTGCAAATACTTGTAGGCAGTCAACGAGCACAATAATCAGAATATTGTTTCCACATCAAGGTCTGTTAATCCTTACCCCCTCCGATTCTTTAGAATTGCCCCTCTTTAAGAATTTTGAGGACTATTTTAAACAAACGAGGCAATTCCAAAGAATCGGAGGGAGTATTTAATTATCAAGGGGTAAATTTTAGCCAAAATGGGTCTCAATCTCAAGTTTTATGTTGTCTCATGTTTCAGGTTTAACTTGTAAGAGCTACTAAGCTACCATATCTATATCTCCTTTTTTTACTAGGAGGCTAACTCCATACTTAACCACGAATGGGCTAGCAAAGGCGGTCTCTCTCTAAGCGGCTAAACTGAAGTTTCTAGTTATAATTTTTTTGTATTCTAGTTTACTCTATTGTGTTATTGGTTTGCCGCCTTGGAATTCTTTACCCCAGTATAAATCTTGGTTCTGTAACTGCTTCAATAGGCCAATACCAGAAAACCAACCTCTTTGTGTTGCTAACACAACGGTAAGGCTGCCTACATCCCAATTGAGGCACTGGGGTAATGTTGTGGTATCATCATATCATTGTGTTAGATGGTATTCCTCATGTTTCTCTTAAACTACATATGACACTAAAATTTTGGCGATCTAAAGTATTCCAGCATCTTCAAATTAATTAATTAATGTTAACAGCTACTTAAACATGCATGCAACACAAATTATGAAGGAATTACATATCAAAGTAGCTATTTTGGTCATTTAGTGATCATCAATTACTCAAAGAACGAGCATGCAGAAAATCCAAACATTATAAATTATAAATATGATCGAGTTGCATAAACAAAAATTCAAACTTATTTATTAGTACATTTTATATAAGAGATTATGATAAAAAAAAAAACAAATGACTATATGTGTATGGTCCTGAGCCGCACTACGGGAGGAGAGAAAGTCCACCTCACAAGTCCAAGGAGGATCCGTCCTAAGGTCCACTAGACAGTTCTTTCAAATAAAAGTGACATGCAGAGGAAGAAAAAGAGAAGGTAGTAGCTTACAAGTTGAGAGTGGAAATCATTGTCTAAAATTTGGATGAAATGCATGGACTCAAAATGTGTCCAGTAAATCTCTTGTGCCCATGTTACGCATTCTTCACAATGTCGTTCCATTTTTTCACAACAAAGGATCTCCGGCCTGAAATTTCAATTATTAACATATAACTAATTAGATCAAAATTGGTAAAACAGTAATAATTGTATGCGATGAATGCAATGCAAAGTAGAAAGATAATGAGAAGCAAACAACTTCTTACTGTTCTTCTATGACAGAGAGACTCTGACTAGAAATTACTGTAAATCTTAGTTACCTCTATAGTTTGGCAGTCTTGGCCCATTTTATTAGCATGATCGAGTTTTTATAACCCCCACCCTTAATAGTTTACATTTGTTTTATTTTGTCAAGGAGAAATAAAGCAATTGTAAAGTATTAATTAGGACACACCGAGTACTTTATACATTTTAAGTGAGTGTTTTACATTATACTCTCCCCGTCCCCATCATTTGTTAACATATGTTATTTCAAGGTATTCATTTGTTTACCTTTCAATGGTGTGTTTCATTTTTAATATACGAGACGAGTTTTAGAAAATGGCAAGAAGGTGAAGAGGTGGAGAAAGTAACCTGTTATCGGTCAGGGAAATAAGAAATTTAATGTGTTTGAGATAAAGGACCGATTTCTTAAGAAATTTGCTTTTAGTTACACTATCTCAATTGCTCATTTTCAGTAAATACAAGGAACGGGCTAATTTAAAATAAAAGATTACAGTACTTTTTAAAACTAACTCATTAAAATTTAATAAGAAAAAGAAAAACAAAGAAGGTAATATGGGTGTGATAACACATTGCATAAATAGATTATACTATGATAGGAAGTGTTGATAACAATCAACCGGATATAAAATAGATTATACTCGGCTCAAATAGGAATTCAGGATGATGACATATCTCTTACGAATTACTCCGTACTTCATAACATTGAGATACATTTATATGACCAAAGACGAGTATTGTATATAGATGTCCATGTATGAGAATAGTGTAAAACTTTGACTAGCCTTATTATTCATAAGTTATGGTAGGTATTATTTATATAACATCCTAATCAAATATTGTTATTACCTTATGTCTAGTATAACCACATTTATGATTAAATGTGATTTCGTTTTAAATTCATGGAACTTTATCCTTAAAAATTTATATCTCCTCTTTGTAACAAGTTATTTAACATGTCATTATCAAACTTTGTTAGTATATCTGAAATAGAACATCACATTGATAATTCAAAGCCTAAATAAAAGTACAAGTATTCATATGAATCTTCACCATAATACATTTTTGTAGTTATCTCCTATTTATTTGAAACTACTCATTTATTCTTCTATATTAGGAAAACTAGCATATACAACCATTTTTGGGTGTTAATCATTATGACAAAAATATCGTTAACACACAAACTCAACGAAATTGACAAATGCGTTTCCTTCAACGTAAGATATAAAGACACTTGTAAATTCACTAAATTTGTGGAGAAAATGTTGTTCATCCTCTTAAAAATAGTGAATTACATAACTAATCTTCCTTTTATATAGTTTCAAAAACCAAAACTACAATACTTGTGTTGCCATAAGCAACCTTGGAATATCACCAAGGTACATTTGCAACAACCCTTGACCACAATGGCCTTTTCCAGGGTCTTGGATTGTTGCTTTCTTGTTTTTGTTTTCTTTATCTCTAACCTTTCGTCTTCAATAATTTTAGCACTTACTAATGCCCAAGCATCACAAATCGCCCGTCGACAACTTTTGTCTCTTCCAATGGGTGGGGATTTACCAATGGATATGAAGATTGAGGTAGATCCCAACCTTAAATTTGAAAACAACCGACTTCAAAAATCATATTTCGCATTCCAAGCTTGGAAAAAAGCAATCCACTCTGACCCATTTAACACCACGGGAAATTGGGTTGGATGCAACGTTTGTTCTTACAACGGAGTATTCTGCGCACCCGCTTTAGATGATCCTAACATTGAAGTCGTGGCTGGTATCGACTTAAATCATGCGGATATAGCAGGTTACTTTCCCGTTGAATTAGGCTTATTTACTGATATCGCCGTTTTTCATCTTAATTCAAACCGATTTTGTGGGATCATACCAAAAAGTTTCAAAAGGCTTAAGCTTCTATATGAGTTGGATGTGAGCAACAATCGACTAGTTGGTCCTTTTCCTGATGTGGTGTTAGAATTAGACTCCATCAAATATCTCGATTTACGTTACAATGAATTTGAAGGCGAGCTTCCTAAACAACTTTTTGATATGAAGCTTGATGCGTTATTACTGAACAACAATAGATTTACATCAACAATTCCCGAAAATTTTGGAAATCTCCCTGCGTCCGTTGTGGTCATGGCTAATAACAAATTTAAGGGTTGTATTCCAGCGAGCATTGGAAATATGCAACATAATTTAGAAGAGATTACCTTTTCAAATAATGATTTAAGTGGGTGTTTACCATCAGAAATTGGGCTACTACGCAACATAACTGCACTTGATGTTAGTGGAAACAAATTTGAAGGCACAATACCCAAATGTTTTAAAGGTCTTTGGAGTTTGGAGGAGCTTAATACCGCACATAATAGCTTTACAGGTTTTATTCTTGATGAAGTTTGTAACTTATCTAAGTTGACGAGTTTAACAATCAACGATAACTATTTCAACGGATTGGCGCCTAGTTGTGAGAGAAGAAAGAAGGAGATATCTTTGGAAGATGAGTCAAATTGTTTGCCGGAGATGTCAAACCAAAAAACGCAGCAAGAATGTAAAGTTGTGGTGAACAAACCAATTGATTGTAGTAAAGCCAAATGTGGAGGACAATCGCCGAATATACCTAAAGCTAAAACACCATCGACTCATTCACCACCACCTCCACCGATTGTACACTCTCCACCTCCTCCAATCTATTCGCCACCACCCCCACCAGTTGTACAATCGCCTCCACCGCCACCACCTCCCGTTCAGTCTCCCCCACCACCTTCACCGGTCTACTCTCCTCCACCACCTCCACCTGTCTTTTCACCACCACCACCTCCACCCACCTACTCACCACCACCACCAGTTTACTCTCCACCACCTCCAGTTCACTCACCTCCTCCACCCTCACCGGTGTCACCTCCACCTCCGCCACCCGTTCAATCTCCACCACCACCACCTCCCATTTATTCTCCACCCCCACCAGTTTACTCACCTCCACCACCCGTTTACTCCCCACCTCCTCCAGTATACTCTCCACCGCCACCTCCAAAATTTGAAGATATAACTCTTCCTCCAAATCTTGGTTTCCAATATTCATCTCCACCTCCACCTTTTTTCCCAGGATATTAATTTAATTACTAGTTATGTAATTTAATGTAAATTGTAACTAATTAATAAAATTATTTTATTTCATTATTGTATTGCCTCTTATACGTACATTGATGCATGCATCTACAAATCTACAATCTATTTTATTATTATGGAATTATTTATTTGGATGTAATTCTTTATGTCATAACTCATAACCTAGTACTAAGGTTTGGCAACCATATGTCCATAACAATGAAGCTTCTAACAAAAACTAGTAAAAAACAAAAAAGAAGAAGAAAAGAAACGCCAAGTAGTTAACATACAATGTCCCATAATGTGCCCCCAATCCGCGTACCATGCTCGATTATGTGGGCACCCCAACAAATTCTCGCCTGAGTTTTTTGTCCTCTATTATAATTACACTCAACCACTCCTTAAACCCCACACCTAAGTACAGTGCAATAAGTACCCTACCGATATATTTATCTTAAGCTTAGAACGTATCAAATATATCGATATTGAATGTATAAAACAAAAGCAAATACGGAGTACATCAAAAAAAACATACTCGGTAAAATTTATTCTATATTTCCAGATGAGATACTCCATGATATTTAACTTGTTTTAGTATCAAAACAGACGGAAATGTTCGTCTTAAGGAAGACTAGCTGTACATACCCCAACCCCCTTTGGCCCTTTATAACCAACATCTACCATCCACATTATAACCCCTCCCTTCCTCATTCCCCCTCACACTTTCCACCCTAACTCACCTTCCTTTCACACATCATCTTCGATTTTCTAAGTTGTATCCTTGTGTTTACGATGTCGAAACCGACAGGAAACGTAGTTCCGCTTTCGCAACCACCAGAACAACCAGAGAAACTACCATGTCCACGCTGCGAATCAACCAACACAAAGTTCTGTTACTACAACAACTACAACCTCTCACAACCCCGTTACTTCTGCAAATCATGTCGCCGTTACTGGACACGTGGCGGTACTCTCCGTAACGTCCCTGTTGGTGGCGGTACACGTAAGAACTCCAAGCGCCCTCGCGCTTCCTCCACGCCATCATCCTCCTCCTCCTCTGCTGTCTACGCTGCCGTAGCTCCGCCGCCGCAGCCGCCGTATGACGTGGACTTGAACTTGAATGAGGGGAGCTTCACGTCACTGCTGACGTGTGATCCGACGGGGAATAATAATGTTGGGTTTAATGGCGGGTATGGAGTTGGGACTGGGTTCGGGTTTGGGTTTGGGCAGGATGTTGGGAGTACGTGGCAGATGGGGAATGGAGGAGATGGAATGGACGGTGGGGATTGTTTTGGTTGGTCTGATTTGGCAATCTCAACGGTTGGGAACGGTCTGCAGTAAATTTTTTTTTTTTTTTTTTTTTTTACATTTTACTTGATAGTTTTACCTTTCCAAGAAGGATAGAATTTTCTAGTTAATAGTACTTGTTTTAACTTGTTATGCGTGTAGCATGTTTCCTGGAAGCGATGCTTGTAGCAAGAAATGTACTCTCAAGGATGGTGTTATATTTAAGAGGTATAAAAGTTTAAATAGTTGAAGAAAAAAATGACCAGTTTCGCCATGATTCGTTCTTTAATTTATATCGACTTCATTTGTTCATCTCTAACGACTCTAACAAAATTGGTTTTTAAATTACTCGTATATGGTAATATGGTAATAAAAGTCGGAGGAGGGGTATGAATAACATAATTGACTTCAAATTACTCGTATATGGAAATACAAAAGTAACATAATTAGGGGCATGAAAAAAAGAGGTAATCACCTGTTCTAGCTCAAGGGGTATTAATAAATATAACTCTAATTATCGAATACAAGCTATGGTGAGAAGTTTGCAAAATTGTTTGTAGTTACAAATTCAAAGCGTCTTGCTTGTGACGGACACTATCCGTCACAAGCTGAAGACGGATAGTGCCTCTCTCACAATAAAGCAAGTGGGAGGACAAGTGGATGAAAAATGGAGCATCCATATTTGGTGTCACTTGCATATTGTGAGAGGGACACTATCCGTCTTCAGCTTGTGACGGATAGTGACCGTCTTCAATGAGAATTTGTGTTACAAATTAAGTTCCATAATTGATTTATAAAAGCAACATAACGTGTTATGTAAATAATTATCAATGGGAATTTTGTAAGAGGAAGGATTGATAATTTATCTAGTTTTATACTAGGATGTTCATGACATAATGTAAATAAGTTGTCTAGTAATTACAAGACTTCACTTTCTATTAACGAAAAATACACCATCTATTCTATCATGGAATGAAGTCCATTTTCCTCTCACAAGTCACAACCGTTCACTTCTTTTATGAAATGGAGAGGATCCCTCCAATTTTATGGTTGTATAAGAAGTTGTTCTATCATATTTGAACACATTGAGCATTTGGGATCAATTAGTAAGAACTCTCGCAAACGAGCCCTCTGAATACCTGGGGTGGCCCGTAGCTTGTTCAATTCGGTTCTCGGAACCGGGGCCCCAAGTATCGTTGGGGCCTCATCTGGAGAGCTACTGGGTATAGATATTTACAAACGTTGTATATGACCTGTAAGTGTAAGTGGCATAGCGGTAAGGTTGTCTACAAATTGTGTATGAGGTCTAGGGTTAGGCATTTTTTCTATTAAATTTTGGATTGTTTTCCTTCCATTTTTCATTACTTCATTGCACTTGTGACTCTTAATACTTTCTTTCTTTTATTTTACTTTAATACTTGTGACTCTTAATAGTTTCTTTCTTTTATTTTACTTTAATTGAACGTTATTTTTGTTCGACACTTTTTTTTTTAATCTCACTTATGCGTCTTTCATCTTGATTGAGTTTAAAAAATTATATAGAGTATTTACTATTTTAAGAAAAAAATCCATCATTTATTAGTGTGATAATGTAGATAGATGACTTGTTAACTTTGTCAAACTTATTTTCCAACAAATAATTTCATTACCTTTATAGTTTTTCTTTTTAAAAGGACAGTTTTTACACTGATTTTATTATCAAGGATGCACTTAAATTGGAAGGAATCTTTATATACAAATTACAAGATAACAAAACGTAYTGTAATGAGGTATGTTATAATAATTATAAACTCAAATCAACACCTGTACGAGCTTAATTGCTTTTATAGTATTCGAGATCTTAAAAAAGTCTCCTTCAATTATAAATAGCCTTACCTATTTTGTTTCCATATGGTACTATAAAAAATACGATAATAATCACAAGGGTCTCCACGAATATTTCGAACAGGGCCACCATATTCCACCGGTCGCCCCTGTTGAATACAACAGTGCAAAACTCGTGAAAAAGAGTCTTATCGACCTAGTGGTCCTGTTCGGCTTGAATATGGACTAAACATGATGTCATATGCCCAAAAAGCAGACCTTATTTGAATGCTAAAGGCTCATACTCCCTCTGTCCAGTGATATGTTTACACTTGCTTTATTTTGTGAGGGGAAAATAAAGCAAGTGTAAACATATCACTGGGACATAGGAAGTAGTTGTTATGCTCATGTTCGCCTTTGTTTTTGGTGACAATGGATCACAACCCCTACCTTTAACCTCCGGATATGATAGCCTGCAAACCACGTGTACCACGCATGTTACCTGAGAGTAACAAACTTGAAATTTAGAAGACATAGTCTCAAATCATAAACCCTTCACCAGATTACTCCTAAGAAGGTTGAAACCAATTTTAACCACTAGATTCCATCATTACAAAGAAGCTTTTGTTGACATAAAGATGTTAGCTTTTGGCATGGCAAAACAAACAAAGAAACAAGCTTATCATTCTTATTCCTTACTCCTATAGGCTTCACGTCCTTAGTTACCTAACCTATCTTGATCGACCTTGGCCATGCTTTCTTGGGTGGTCAATAACTTTGGGCGGTCGCATAACCTACAATTTCAAATCGTAATATTAAATCAAATGTGTTAATCAACTCTAGGATGCTTTCTATGTCATACTCATTCGGTACTTAGTTATTCTTTAATGTTGGTTCAATTCTATTTCAACACATGCATGATTTGAAGTAAGTCCAACAGTCAACATAAATTAAGGTACTCAAAGAGGGACGGTTCAAGTGCTATAATTATGGTTTGAAATCATATGTTCTCCCACAGTGAATACCACTCGATTAATGGACCTACACTTCTCATCAAACTGTCTCAATCTTGCCATCAAGGTCATAGCCTGTGCACTGTGCAGTACGAAGACTATAAGCTCTGCAATGTGGATATCAAGTGGAGAATCTGCCTACAAAAAGCCGTAATTCCTGCCCGACCTCTATCAGTGCAACTGTGGAGTATGATTTCTACACATAGCCCATGTTGGATAAGTTAGGGAATAACAAAAGATTGAATATCTAATTATCTATCTATATAAAAGATACAACCGGTTTTAAAGGAAGACTAATCGCTATGAGTATTATATTACTTTCTCTTGAAACAGACATATTCATCTTAAAATTAAAACATATTTTAAATAACTCCTCATTCGGATAGATGAATTTTCAAAATAGTTCTCAAGCATTCTGTTTTAATGACCTTTTTGATGCGTTTTAAGTAATATGTCTGTCTTAAATAAGAATTTATGTTATATTATTATTGATGTTGTGGTGTTATCAAAATTTTAAACTATTATACGGAGTAGTTGTTAGCGCTCAATTTAATTAGTTAAGGTATTAAACTTATTATTCTAAGGGTACCTGGGTCTATTAATTAAAAAATAAGTAACTGGGTTTGGTCAGCATGATCCATTTAGAAGATGAATGAAGTCCAAGAAGATCGTGAGTCATTAAGGTCTTTAGGAAATAACCAAAGTGCATATGGTCATCAACTCAATATGCCTGCTGAGATAGGTGTTGATTATAATGGTACTCAGTCAACGGGGCCAACACATGATGCCAGTGGGATGTCACCTAATATTCAGGGTGAATATCATACACCTAGCGCACACCCCGTAATGGGGAATGAGGGGCTTGAACCTTCATTAGGTTATCCACCAAGGGATAACTGCGCCCAACCTCCACCGTTCATGAGCGATTGGATGGGCAATAGGTGGACCTTAGAGCCTCAGAATTTCAGATATCGGGCGCATGTTGGTAATGGTGCTGGACACAGTGATCTATGTTTTCAAGAACAAAACTTTAACTAGGCGGGCCGTAACAATCCCTATGCCAGAGCATGAGGGAACCCAGTAAACCTATTCTACCAATATCCCCCTGATCAAAATCTTGATCAAGGACAAGCCTATGGTGTTGCTACAATGTCATTTATGGCACAGGTTGAACATATAATATAAAATTATGTGAACTCCGGCAACCGAAGAAATCAAAGGATTTGACACGAGAAACCGAACTTTGAGTCGGTGGATAGACAATATCCATATCCACGAGGTTATCAGATTCCTGATTTTACTTTATTCTCTAGAGATGGAGAAGTTTCTACTATAGAACATTTAACTCGATTTACTAGCCAATGTAGAGAGGTTGCGGATAATGACTATTTGAAATTAAGATTATTTCCTAGTACATTAACTAAAACAACATTTAGTTGGTATGTTCATTTAGCACTGAATCTATCCCTGTTTGGGAGGCGATGAAAATCAATTTCATAACCATTTCACTAGAATTGATCCTGGGATAACTATAGTGATCTTACTAGAATACAACAGAGGTCAAAAGAACCTGTTGATGAATATTTAAATAGGTTCAAAATTGCCAATATTCAATGCCATTTGAATTTACCAGAGAGGGAATTCATAAGAATTGCTCAAGATGGTCTTACAATTTCTTTCAGGAAGCGATTTGATGACATTTGTTTTTAGAATTTTCATGAAACTAACAAAAATAGTTAGCAAGTATGAACAAGTGTTGACTGAAGAAAATCAACAGAGACATAAGGCGTTCAATCTTAGGAATAATACAGAGAGTAGAAGGTGAAAGGGTGGTAATTATTGTACAGTTAATTGCACATCAAATTTGAAAATGGTTAAGTCTCTTGTGAGTATATAAGTATGACTCTTTGAAAATAGTTAAGTCTCACGAATTCATTTTTTGTTTTTCTTAGTCCGTATTTCTAAAAGAAAATGGCCTCTCTGAAAATTGTTTCAAGAAAGCATATAAGAGATATGCTTGAATAAGATAAAGATTTGAAGCCTTGCCAAAATAATAAATAGGATTCAAATCCTTTGTTCGAGTTGGGGTCTAAAGAATCATTTATGATTGCCCAGATTTTCTCCAAATTGAAGTGGACACTACAAGAAAAACACGGGAAGTTGACGGAATTTCTGAGTGAAAAATAAGGCCGTCAGAGAAAACGGGAAGCTAACGGAAATTCCGCCAGGAAATCATTATTGACGGACATTCCGCAACAACCGTCAGTAGCAGTTGACGCGTTGACCAAGTCAATGGCAGTAAAAGTTCCTGACGAAAAAGTCAATTTTTCCTGACAGAATTTCCGTCAGGAATTCCTCTCCTATGTTGCCTAAATCTCAAATAATTGAGAGGGGCATCTGACGGAATTTCTGTCAATAAAAGTCAAAATATTGACTTTTAGTGACGGGTATTCCGTCAGTAAAGTCAATATTTTGACTTTTACTGACGGAATTTCCGTCAGTAAATCCTTTACATATGCCATCAGAAACCAAATAATTGAGAGGAGGATCTAACGAAATTTCCTTCAGGAAACCATGTTTTACAAAATACCGACGAAATTTCCGTCAGGACTTTTTCCTGACTTAAAAAAAAAAACACGCGGCACTTCTCCTATTTTCTTCAAATTGATTTCAATCAAAAAACCAACCCTAAATCGTCCCTAAACACCACCACCCTCCTCCCTTCCGTTGGCCACCACATCTTGCCGCCGCCATCGCCGCCACCCACCAGGTACACGCCCTTCTCTCATTCGTTTCTTATTTTTCTTTTTCCTTTTCCTTTTGTTCTCTTTATTTTTCTCTCCTCCACCATGTAGCCGCCTCTTGTCGCTGCCGTCGCCGCTTGTCGTGTCCTCTTCTCTTCCTCTATCATTTCCCTTTAATTATTTTTTTCTTAATTAGTTATTTTTCTAATCTTTTTAATTTAATTTTTGTTTAATTGTGTTAATTGACTTAGGATAGAAGCCATTTTTGTTTAATTATGTTAATTGACTTAGGATATAAGCCATTTTTCTAATCTTTTTAAGTTAATTTTTGTCTAATTATCTTTTTAAGTTAGTTTTTGTTAATTGATATTATTTTGTAACTATTTTAGTTTAAATGTTGATGTGCAAATTTTTGTAAAATGTTGGTTAATTAGAATGTAGATTGTTAGTGATAGAGAAGTTTGGTTAATTAGAATGTAGATTGTTAGTTAGAATTAATGTTAATTAGATTAGTTGTGTTTTTCTTATTGTTGAAATTATTGTTTATATTGACCTAGTACCCGTTCAAAAATTACTCATTAGGCGTAATTTTTGAATAGTCCCCGTTTTGAGACTGTCTTTGTATGTTTCAAGTCACTTAGGTAGTAAACATGTAGTTGTGATTTGTTAATGAGGAAAGATTTCGGTGACAATTCCTTTAATGTTCTCTGAATGCATATGTGGAGTAATTATTTATTCTACATTGTGTTTTTGGAGAATAGAGGGGAATTGCTGCCGATTTTTTTCCTCATTAATAAATCACAAGTGCGTGTTTGCTAGTGACTTGAAACGTACATTGATGGGTTTAGGTTGGAGTGATAAGGACCCAATTCAAAGAAAGAAAGATTATTGTGTTGATGTTCAATGAGGGAGAACGGGATTATGTAATATTGAATATGCCGATGGATGACCTTTATTGTGTGGATTTGTCTTCTGTTAGGATAAAAATTATTCTATGTTTAATTTCATGACGACTTTAATATGTTTAATTGTTTTAACTGATTTTAATCTTGTTTAAATTAGACTAATTTGAGCATTATGTTTTAATTAGATTATATTGTTGTTAAGATGTTTTTTTATAACATGTATATACACAAATTGAAATGTAGATCCATAAGAATATGAAAAACTAGAACGACAGTGGATGTATGAAAAATTAAACAAAAAAAAGAAACCAAGGCTTGAATATGCAAAGGGGGTTCAAGAGTTTATAAAATTCGTGGAACAAAGTAGTGTATATAATAATTTACGTGAAATGAGGTGTCTATGTAAGAAATGCAATAACACAACTTTTAAAAGGAAAAATGATGTTCAAATCCATCTTTGGTCGAATGGTTTTGCCGATAATTACTATGTATGGACATATCACGGTGAGAAACTGCCTAGTGAAGCAAGTACAAGTACTGTAGCTAGTGAGAATCCTTACCGTGAGATGGTGGAAGATGCATTACGTTATTGGAGGATCAACTCAATCCCGACGACCTTAGTGATGGAGAAGTGCGTTATGAAACCCCAAACCCCCTAGTTTCTTCCTTCTATAAAATGCTAGAAAAAGCCGAACAACCAATGTTTGAGGGAAGTAATATGAGTTTGTTGCAAGCGACTGCTAGGTTGGTAACACTCAAAAGTGATAACAACTTATCTCTTAGATGCGCGAATGGGTTTGTGCCCGTTCGTTGGTGAAATTATTCCAAAGGGTAATGAAATGGCGTGCAATGGGTTTGGTACCGTTCAATAATAAGTTAGTAGTGCCGTCTATATTAATATTTAGAAAACATTGCTTATTTGTATTTAATTAGTAAGACATTGTACGTATTTGACAAACTTTCTACGTAAACAAATTTCTTTTTCCAATCGCGTTCAATTATCTTTCTTTTTTTTGGTTGGCTACTCTTGATTCCCGCTTGGCGGTCAACATGAAAATTGATTCCCGCTTGGCGGTCGACAATTGTATGGCAAATTGCAGGTCTTGGTTGTGTTTGTTAGACGGATTTGAAACAATGCACTGCATTGTGGCTGGCTGAGGAACTGCTGTTTCTGAAACATCTGTTTTAGGTTCTGACGGAAATTCCATCAGGAAAGTCAAAGAAAATTTGACTTTACTGACGGAAATTCCGTCGGGAAGTCAATTTTTCCGTGACTTTCCTGACGGAAATTCCGTCAGGATCGCCTATTTGAAAATACCCTCAAGTGCCACGTCACAGTGATACTGGCGGAAATTCCGTCAGGAATGTCAATATTTCTTTGACTTTCCTGACGGAAATTCCGTCAGGATGCCCATTTTCAAATTTTCTGTGACACTGGCTTATGTGCCACGTGTTAGTAAAAACTGACGGAAAAACCGCCAGTACTTTCGATTACTGACGGAAATTCCATCAGGAAGGCGTTTTTAGTGACTCACTTTACCTACGGAATTTCCGTCAGGAAAGCGAGTTAGTGACAAAAAATGGCTGTTTCTGACGGATTTTTTCCGTCAGTTTCCCGTATTTTTTTGTAGTGGGAAAAATTTGGTGGGTTGCTGATAAGTGCCCGAATTAGTCTTCTTTCCCTTGCTCTTTTCTTCTTATTTTGGCCCGATTCGCGCGGGTTTGC
>VHZZ01000212.1:136496-152837 GCA_009801015.1 Silene noctiflora
TATAACTTTGATATTAAAAATATTACATGGTATCTTTGTCATAATTTTGGAAGATCTTATTTATATACTTTCCTAAAACTAAAAAAGATGATGTGGACATCTAATATCGCTCGAAAAAAGCCTATTTTAATAATATATATAGATATAGATTTAGTTTGCAATTACAAATGTATAATACCGTTATTCGAACCAAACAACGCCTTACCTAGACCTGGTAAACGGGTCAAATGGGCTGAGTTCGGATCGGGTCAATTTCGAGTCGGGTCTTTGGGTTTGTAGACTTTGGGTCGAGTCATTTTTGGTTCAGGTCATTTTCGGGTCAGCTATTATCAAGTTATTCGTGGATAATAATCAGTTTGTAACAATAAATATTCGGGTTGAGTTATTCGGGTACGGGTCAATTTGGGTTTGGATCAAGTACTTGTCAGGTTATTCGGGTTGGATCATTTGCGTCGGTTTAATTCTTCCAGGTCAAGCCATACCGCCACGGAGTCGTACTGGACCGAAAACGAACCCCGACTTGGCAAATCATAAGAGCCCAGAAGGAACATTTGATGAGCCTGGAAACTAGTTCTTGTCCACTTATCATCTTGTCTTGCTCTTCATTTGTGTTCATTATCTCAATTCTTTACATTATTAGCTTCTCTAATGAACTGCTCCATCTTCACAACCTGGATTATCCCATGTATGCCTTCTTTCTTCTCACTCACTTTAATTGGGTTGCTGCTTTCTTAATTTATTCTCATTTTTTTTTTACTGTACTATTTTTACCCAATTAACAACAATTTCTCAACACCCAGCTTCAATTGAGTTTGAATTTTTAAATCATATTGCATGCCGTAGCCAATTGAAATTAAGATATTGATAAATATTACTCCGTCCGTCCCAATCATACACTTTCTGTCTCAGTCATTTGTTTACCTTTTATATTCATTGTGATTTGTGAGTAGTATTTTAATCAAAGTTAAACAAATGATTGGGGGAGGGAGTATATGTTATGGATAAGAATTTTTATTGACGTTTTATATTAGTTTGACAGAAAATTGTCTGCTGTCATAAGGATGACAATGTACCATAGTTGCCAAGTCTGCCCACTTTCCAAGTTTCAAGGAATTTGCGCGCCGTTCCCTAGGTACTTTTGCATCAGTTGTGTCACGAGGCGTAGTTATGGCACAAACCACGATTTTGTTGGGTCATATTCAGTTAGTCGGCAAGACGTATTGAGAAATTCGAGATTTGTGGTGCTAAACAAGGATACATCTTCGGGATCTCCAAATGAGAAACCACGTGGTCAGTCGAAAAATGTTGATAATGATTCATCGAGTGGGTGGTTGGACAAATGGAAGGAATCCCGCGAAAGGAATACTCCTAAAACCCCTCGACCAGCTCTGGATTATAGAAGTAGAGAGAATGTGTTGAAGTCATTTAGTTCAAATGGCAGTTCATCTAATACGGTCACTACTGGTAGTACGATGGATAGGATTGTAGAAAAGCTGAAGAGGTTTGGATATATGGAGGATGATAATGAAAGTGATTATAATAGTAGAGTAATTGAAAAAGGGTCAGTTGAGGATATATTTTACGTAGAGGAAGGAATGTTACCTAATACGCGTGGAGGGTTTTCGAGGGATTCACCATTGGGGATAGAACAAGTATCTAAGGGTGGGGAGGAAGTACGATTTCCCTGGGAGAAACCTGCTGCAGAAGTCGAGGAAACTGAAAATACAGTGAAGAGAAGAAGTAGGACTTATATGGCTGAGCTTACATTACCTGAAGCTGAGCTTCAGAGACTGAAAGTGTTGACTTTGAAGACGAAGCAAAAGTTGAAGATTGGAGGTGCAGGTGTTACACAGGCAATGGTGGATGCTATTCATCAGAAGTGGAAAGGAGCAGAAGTTGTGAGAATAAAGGTTGAAGGCGCCCCTGCCCTAAATATGAGGCGAATGCATGAGATTCTAGAGGTTTGTGCATCTTGTGTTATTTTAAGAAGAGCTATTCTGGAGATTGGTATTAGAGTATTTCGTTCGCCACTAACTATGTGAATATTGTACGAGCATATAGGCAAAGGATTCATTTAGTTTTTGCTGTAGCCTGTAGTCATATAGCAATCTCCAGCATTGAATTCGACGCATTAATACCTGCCTTCTCCCTCATTTTTACGACCTACTCAGTATAACCATTTGCCAATGATGGAATGTTATGTTTTGTTGGTGATGTTTGTATGAGTGATTTTGAAATTTTCATTAGGCGTCATTACATGCCTACTTAAACTTTGTACTAATTTAATTTTACATTCATTTGTCACTCACTCCCTCATTTACAGCTCATCTGACCGTAGAACAAGGGCTTTTGCTTGTGTCTCAAGAAATTTACTGCTGCTCATACGTGGTTTGAAAATCCTTTTGTACATTCGTTTCTTTTTAGGGTGCAAACGCACAACGACCACATTAGCCTAGTGTCTCAAAGCAATTAGTGAGAACAACACTTGTGGTTGGGTATATGCAGGCACAGCCTGGTACGGATATGTGCTTGGCAGATATTGAACTATCTTTCCTCTCCTTTTCTCCATGTTTTCTTAGAACAAAAACTTACGGAGTGAAAGTCCTGGACATCTCCTGATCTAATCTCTAAGAAAGTTACCAAATGAAGAAAAAGTAGGAAAATGCCCCGGTTTTGCTACCCTTCTTCGTTCTCCATGTGCTCTTGCCATGTTCAAGTGCAGAAGTGCCCACCATCAAGTAGTTTTTCTTCTGCATCCAGAATCCTCATAATATTATTATTGTTCTCTTTTGGTGGCTGATTATGTATTTAGGGGTGGTCATTGGGACTATTGTTCTCATTTTTACCTCCTTTTAGTTTTATGTGCAACTTTTAATTCTGCCCATCATCCATGTTTCAGAGGAAGACCGGAGGTCTGGTTATTTGGAGGTCAGGAACGTCTGTTTCTTTATATCGAGGAGTAAGTTATCAAGTTCCTTTGGTGGAACAGAAAAGACATCTGTTAAAGAGAACTAGCACTCCGACGAACTTGTTACCCCTTGATCAAATTAAACAAAATCGCACACAAGATGATTCTCGGGACAGTAAAGATTATCTAGAAGAGAGCCTTAATAAAACTAGTTATGTGAAAGAAGATTACAAGCCTCAAATAGAGGTGAAGTATGAGGATGAAATAGACGAGTTATTATCTGCCCTGGGCCCAAGATATACAGATTGGCCTGGTGAGGAACCATTACCAGTAGATGCCGATTTGCTTCCAAGTGTAGTTTCTGGCTATAAACCACCATTTAGACTGCTTCCATATGGGGTTAGACGATCTCTTGGGTCAAAGGAAGCAACAGCTTTAAGAAGGATTGCCAGAACACTTCCCCCTCATTTTGCTCTTGGTATATTATCTCTTTCTGCTGGATCAAATCTGGATTTTGTTAAGTAATTTTGCTGCTGTCTTATGAGAATATTTTTGCCAGGTAGAAGCAGGCAATTAGAAGGTTTGTCTGCAGCTATTGTTAAGTTATGGGAAAAAAGTTCAATTGCGAAAGTAGCTCTGAAGCGCGGAGTTCAGCTAACTACTAGTGAGAAGATGGCCGAAGAGCTCAAGGTAAGTGAGCTTTTGCCCTTGGTGGCTCCTCTTTTATTTAGATGCTTTGCTTGATTTTAGTCCAATCAATAATCGTCTGACTCCATATGGAGTATATTGATACAATCTCTAAAGATTGGATCTTGTATATGTCAATTTAACCTCAAATACTTGGTAAATTAGTAAAGGTTAACACAATTAGACCCAGAAAATTTCAATGAATTTGATAGGGTTTGGAGGCAGTTATCAGTAGCAGATTTCAGATAAACAATGAGACAGAATGTTGTATTTGATAATTTGATTCCTCCAACTAAGTACAAGAAGTAGTTGGTGGTCCTATCCCTTGCCAATCCAGCTAAATAAAGCAATCAAATAAAGCAACTAAATACCAGCTGTTAGCTTTCGGGTCCTTGCATTGCCGTTGTTGGTCCTATCCCTTGTCGATCCAGCTTTCTCCTCCAGCTTATCTTTCGGTTCTTTTTTAATTAAAATATTTCGATTATCACCTAGCTGGATCATTTACCCACTAAGATCATATCTATAACTCTTTCAATAATGGATTCCTGACCCCAGGATCATAGTTAGAAAAGTGCCCCGCAATCTACTGAGGATCTTCCTGTGTACCATCAATTTCATCTTGTCCTTACCACATGATTAACTATTTAGTTTATCATCTTAATGAAGCCCATCTAGAACTGTTTCTTTGGAGCTTTGGAGGGTGCAGGTCAGATACATAACTATGGACGCACTGAAGACCTTGTAAATCTACTGTGCTAATAAAAAAAATACCTGGCTTTGTCCTACCCATGTGATCAAACATAGAGGACGGGAACTTCCTGTTTATCTTAACTTTCCAGTAATTTGCACCATTCTTTTTTGAGCCCTCAAGATGTGATGTGTAAGGAACGGAATGGTCTGCTCCTGTACAATTAAGCTCCCGTGAAATGCTCTTTCCTGAATTCTGCCAGATAAGGAATATGGATCGAGGTAGGTTAGTCATTCACTTCGTTCAAGGGCGTTCTTTGAATGGCAGTGTGGTGGTTTTTGTTATACCATAATTCTATCCAAGATAATCATTTGAACCACTCTTTTGGCCTTTGCTTATCACTGCCCCACACATGCATTTAATTATGTTTCCTGGCCCTATTGACCACCACCATCTTCCCATCAGTTTTAAGTTTGTAAGCTCTTATAAGATTATGATCCACTCCATGGATTACTAACATATCCTTCCAAATGTGCTCATTAAGATCTTCTCCCTATTAGACACTATGATTTTATCGTGCAATCCGTGCCATTTGTAGACATTGTCTATGAACCACTTGCCACATCGGTAGCTATACAAGGGTGATTGATACCCAGGAAGTGAGCATATTTGAGAGCTATCTACTATCGCATATATAATCTCTTTCTCCCTGGACTTAGGAAGACCTTGAATGAAATCCCAGGGCAATATAAATTTTGACATTCCACACATTGGCTTACAAAGCTTGAAATGTCCTTCCCCATATTTGGCTAGAAAAGAGAGAAGATATCCTCCTAGGTTGCTTCTACACCAGAATTTTTCCTGCAGGATTTTTTTGATAAATAATACTATAGGATATCGATTGAAGGACGATTTCAAGGGGGTGCCCCCCTCCCCCGTGACCCCCATATAAAAAAGTAGAGCAACCTGTTTAAGTTTTTAAGCTCTCTTGTGTGATCTTATCTACACTTATCTACAAAGAGAAGAAACTTCAGAATATGTTGAGAGTGAAGTGCTGGATTTCGCCTAGAGTGACTTTGAAGAGTAGATTTTACATCTTCCAAGTTTTGCTTATCCAACCCTTTTCTGTCCTCTTACTAGCTGTAATAACGTCTTTAGATTAGGGGAGTGAACCCAACTCAAGTCGAAAGGAGACAATGATAAGTGCCACAATGACAAAACCAGGACAAGAAAATGATCAATGGATTCCTTTTCCTTGCTGCACAAGGAACACTGGCTAGAAACTTAAGTTTCTTCTCTTGAGCATGTCTTCCATTGGGATATTCTCATTTGTTACTGCCAAGGAAAAATGCAGGCTCTGGGGGAGCATTCACTTCTATTTATATGGGGACAAGTAGAAGCCATAGTATTTGAAGTCAAGGGATGGTAATGATGAATTATTGAATGAGACTTGAGAATGACGTGGTGACCATAATGAGATAATACCGTACGAATCCTACAACGCGATAACAAGCTATAAAGAAAGCCTTATCATAGTATGGTAGGACTATGGCTACTGGTTTTGTCATGCCTTCATACTTCTTCAGAGTTTTCAAAGCATCAGTAGCTTTCTCAGACTAAACCCCCTTTCACGAGTATATTAGTTAGTGGCTTGCATATTGCACTATGCCATTTACAGACCTTCTATAGACTTAAGTAGCCTGTGTGCCCTGACATTCCTTCAAGTTACTTAAGTGTGCTAGGGTGGGTAACTTGGGCCATTGGAATTTAGTGGATAGCCTGTCTGAGCCTGTAGTGATTCATTCCTTTTAGATGAGATTATGTATCTCAAATCTGAACAATAGCTTGAATCTTGTCAGAGTGGATGTCGGATTAAGTTTCATATCTCATCTTATTCATCTACAAGTCTGATTGTCAAACCTTTCACATACTCATCCCAGTGAGTGATACATTATTTAAGTCATCAGATACAGTTGGTGCCATTGTAAGGTATTGCTTTCCAGGTGAGTGACAGCCAAGTCATCTCAAGACATCATTAATGTTCTAGTGTGAAGAACTGCTCACACTTGGGAAATTCACCTTGATAAACTTGTTGAGCACATTCTCGTAGATAGGCTGCTATGTTTGTCTACTTCCAATGGAGCCAAAATCTCACTATTCTTTGGCTTTAGAATAAAAAAAGTGGCTCACTAAATTGTATGCATTTTGTGTTGTAAAGTATAATTCAGTCAATGCAATTCTCTGCCCAACGTGTCTTCCAGAAACAGTATCTCTTTTGAAGATTTTGGGTTAACACCATTGTTCTATTCAGTTGTCATTTACTTGTTTCCTGGACTGTTACTAACTTTTTCTTGCTCTTATCCAAACCCATTGTGTCTGGTCTTATATCTGATTTCTGAAATCTGAAGTATCAAGTATAACGTTGTTTGTCTGTCTAATTGAAGCAATGTTCACAATCTGTTTCCTCAAACTCAGAACTAGTACATGAATAGAGATACCCATACTGTACACCAAAGCTGTCAGGATTTTGCTACTTACCTCCACTAGTTGCATTATGCGCCTTAGCTGTCATAGTGGGGAGATCTCTTTACAACAACATTGTCATTACACGAGTTCCTTAAGAAGTTAAGAGCTCTCTTAAATTGCGGGATAAAGTGGGTGATCGGATGTATGTTGCCTGGCCCTACGTTAACAACACATATGGACTCTTTCCATATGACCCAAAATAAAAATTGTATTAACTGTATTGAGTGACTGCTACTTCACAACAAATAGAAGAACATGCAGTTAAGTGAGCCATTTTGCTTTATTCATTAGAATGCAGAGAATACTAAAATGTGGAGCTCCGTGTGTGATTTCTCACCTCATTACTGCTCTCCACATTCTTATTAGGATTGCTAACCTTTTATTGCTGTTCCTACCCATGATAAATATACAAACTCTCACACCACAAGCTGAGCACACTGACACTTTAATAGTTTAATGCTGTCAATCTAAAATATATTCTCAATCTGTATGATGTTTAGTAAGACTGTTAAAACTCTTATGCAGAGATTGACAGGGGGCATAATGCTGTCTAGAAACAAGGATTTCTTAGTATTTTACAGGGGGAAGGACTTCTTATCGCGAGATGTCACTGAAGTGCTTCTAGAAAGGGAGAGATTAGCCAAGGATTTACAAGATGGAGAAGAGCAGGCACGAATGAGAGCCTCGGAGTCGGTTATACCTTCTCAAGAGACTGAAGAAATCGTTAGAGCTGCTGGTACTCTCTCTGAAACTTTGGATGCCGATGCGAAGTGGGGTAAGAAGCTTGATGATCATGAGGCAAAAAGGATGATGAGAGAAGTAGAAGTAGTCGGACATGTGAAAGTTGTCAGGAAGCTTGAGCGGAAGCTTGCCATGGTAAGTCCTCTAAGCAGAGTGTGTATTTGCATAACTAATCATACACGCTTATAATCAATCCAATACCCGATTGAGTAATCAGTCTCACTCCTCTCACAAGAACCGCCTCACTCTTTGCAGTTAACCATCATAAATACTCCCTCTCCTCCCAAAAGAACCACCCCGCCCTTCCCCAAAATTCATACAACCACCAGAATCAAACACCCACTGCGCTCCGGCCACCGCTGATAGCTGGGAATGACCACCATCGATGGACAAATTGACTCTACCCGTCAGCTTTAGATCTCCTCTTCCTTGATCCTCCCCTGACTTGGACTTAACCTTCCCCCAACCAATTGAATGTCCGTCTTTTTTCCGTAAAATTTTCCATAAAGGGGTGACACCTGGTCGCCTTGTGTGACCCACCCCAGCCCATCCCCAGGCCTGAGACAACCTGGCCCACCCCTCTTTTTGGGCTGGGTCAGGGTCCACCTACCCTGCCCAACCCTGCATGTGGCCAGGTCCAGCCCAACCCAGCCCGTGGCCACCTCTGTTTCTTACCAAGGTCCATGGTTGCTTTCGTCAAGGTTACCCTTGAAAAGTTAACTTTAGTTACTCTTTCCATACCTCTCACACTTGCACATGCTTTGGTTGTATGGTATTGGGGAGCTTTCTGTGTACTCTTTCATGATTTGAATTATAAAATCATGTTACAGGCTGAACGGAAGTTAGCGAAAGCAGAAAATGCTTTGTCGAAGGTGGAAGAGTTTTTGAGACCAGCAGATCGGCAGCCAGATCTTGAAGGCATTACAGATGAAGAGAGATTTATGTTTAGAAAGCTTGGTTTGAGGATGAAAGCATTCCTACTTCTTGGTATTAATCAGTTTGACATGTCATTTTTTGCTTATTTGATAAATGTGATGATTGACCATATGCAAAACAAAAACAAAAACTCAACTTCAATGCCTGAGAATTGTATCGTTGAATGACTTTCACAATAAATAGAAGCACAACCTCATTGGTGGTCATTTTGCTTTTTTCCATCGCAATAAAAACTCAAGAATTGGGAGTCAATAGCAGCTTATTAGAATTGTGAATTTCATGTTCCAGGGAGGCGAGGAGTTTTTGATGGCACAGTTGAAAACATGCATTTGCACTGGAAGTACCGTGAGCTGGTTAAGATCATTGTTAAGGAAGATAATTTTGAAGAAGTTAAAAAAATTGCTTTGTCGCTTGAAGCTGAGAGTGGTGGCATATTAGTTTCAGTGGACAAAGTGTCTAAAGGGTATGCTATCATAGTATTCCGAGGAAGAGATTATCTCCGTCCTACTACTCTAAGGCCAAAGAACCTCTTAACAAAGAGGAAAGCTTTAGCACGTTCCATAGAGCTGCAAAGGCGTGAGGTACTTGTCTTCGCCAAACTGCCAATGTAACAGCTATCATGAAGGGGTGATACTCATGACTTATCTTTGAAACCCGTCAGCTGAAAAACCTGTCCTCGTAGCCCTTCACACCCCCACCCTCACCCTCACCCCCACTCAGAAAAGGCAGTTGCAGCAAATCAAATACATTGCTATTACACCCATTGTTTTCCAGCGTTTTCCTTGGAACAAGGCTGAGGGATCTCTTGCTTACGATTTCTTTTTTAGTATCATTGTTTTTTCAGCCTTTCTGATTGGCTTGCATGGTCATGCTTCTGCTACCTTTAGTCCTTTGCATCTGATGGCAATCTGTTTCTTGGCAGGCTCTTTTGAAGCATATTGTGCAGCTGCGGCGGAATACGGAAAAAATAAGATCCGAAATTGTATGAATTTTGTTCCACGCTTTTTCACTAACATAGGTTTTATGAAATGGTAGTAATTTTACTGACATTTACTCACCTTGGACAAACTGGATCAGGAACACGTGGACATGGAAGGCGAAAGAAACCCTGAGTTCTATGACAGCTTAGACGCCTCTTATGCTACAGAGGATGAAGATTCTGAGGTTAAATCATATTCCTTATATCATAGAATTCACGACATTTCTAAATGACAAATTTTAAGAAAGGCAGATGAGAGAGGGTATGTATGTCGAGTAGAGGGGGAGAGGGTATATATGTCGAGTAGAGGAAGAGGGCAATTAAAATCAAGTGGCAGAACAAAAATTTCTAAAGAGGGTGTTGGACTGTTTATATGTATAATCAGAATTTACCAAAAAGTCAATATGCAATGAACTTTTTTGAATATCTCGGAAAAAGGAAAATCTAGTGAATCAAATGAAGAGAGATAGTAGTATTTTTTTTACTTTCTTACACGATGGGCTCATGTTTTGTTCATATTTTGACACTGGCAAATCTTTTAGGAGGAAGATGAGACACATCTCGTACCCTACTATGGGAGTGATGAGAACGAGAGCATTGAGGACGAAAGTGATGGCTATGTTCATAGTTATCTTGAAAAACTCATCTAGCTTTCTGGCAATTAGTCACTAGCAGATTAGCAGCTGTAATTATGGTAAGTACTTCAATAGTTGAAATGGCCAAATCCTTTTATTGTTTTTCAAGAAACTTGTACGAGACGGTTGCCTGTATGCACCCAAGCCATTTAATATTGTATGCCTCATTTAACAGGGTCACCGATTGCGTTCTGAGCATACAACCGTCTCATACAAAAGTAGAAGACTCGCCATTGTCGAGTAGGGTTTTGTTCATTCTTCTTGTTGTCCCTCGATCAAAAGGAAGCAAAACAAGAGGTAAATGTTGGCATATAGGTCCAAGGCTGAGACTGTGATTATAAGATGGTCACTCAAATGAGATGCCGAATTAATTTGGGCATTCATGTATGGGACATGCAGTGACAATGGAGGTACTGACCTAAGTGTGAATATGAGAATTCATGTACGACCAACCCAGCTACTACGGTCCTACCCATCTGAGGTTTTGTTCGTTATTTTGTACATACGAATCGACCTCCTGGCTCCTACGGTCCTACCCATCTCACTAGATTTATGTAAACTTTGACCATTTCCCCATGTATGTATAGATAATGTAAAATTTTGATAATAATATACATCCTATCATTTAAAAAAAAAAAAAAAAAAAGCTTTTTGTATATTGTGAACTTGTGATACAATTAGGTAAAAAATTGATATCATTAAATCTGAAAATAAAGACAATATGAATGTTAAGGAGAGACTATTAGTTGATTGAGATTTTTGGCGAGGTTTTTCTACGTCGCTTAGTACCATTCGAGATTTCGGAGTCAGTTTGGGTGCGCATTTGTTTGTATCCAACCACCTAGTTGTAACTAGACCTTGTAAAACTGATCCAACCTGAATGACTACGAATGTTTATCATAGATACTGATCTATGACCATTATCCTGATTGACCCATTCACTATATTTAGTTATAATCCAAAATAACCTAACACGAATTGACGTAATCTGTACCCAACCTGATTGACCTATTTAGTTATAATCCAAAATAACCTAACACGAATTGACGTAATCTGTACCCAACCTGATTGACCTATTTACTAGGTCTAGTTCTAATCTACCATCACGCTATTAATTAGACACTTTCTAATACTTGTGCGACAATCATCTCACACCACATTATTTATAAATCAATATATATATATATATATATATATATGTGTGTGTGTGTGTGTTCTTTTTTTCAATACTCACCGGTTACCAGTCATCAGACTCACCACTGTTCTTACTCCCCTACACTTTATTTTCATGCTCTGCAGGTAATAATCGGGTTTTTGTTCATTTTTTTTTGGTGTAAAAGGTGTCATAAGGGTAATTTTGATGCTAACGGGATTTGAAACCAGGTCAAAACAACACTTGTCATAACTTTACCAACTAAGCTAATTGACATCTACAGTCAGGTTTTAATTCATACAAGTCGTATTAGTAATCCGGGTTGGCTCATATTTTGTCACGTATTCGGCCGTACGACATATAGCTACAAAATGGGCAAAATAATGTTTGGTGGTAAAGGCCAAAAGAGTGTGTATATAAGTCTTCCATTAGAACCGTGTTGAGGCACTAGTGATTGGACTAGTTGATTCTCAGGGACCTCTAAATCTCATGAAATATGCATAATTGTGCAACTTGTTTTTTTGTTTCAAGAAAACAAACACTTATTTTGTGACTTGTGTTGAATATTGACTCAAGTAAGCAGCAGCCTGCTCGTATTCGTATATGATATACTCATATACCTAACCATTTTTCAAGATTATGCTTAAGGATCTACCTTTAATCATCAAAGGTAATACGATATTTGAATGTGGACACACTTTTTGTCCACCCAATTTCTGGGTTGTGTTTAATGGCGGAGTCAGAATTTGCATTTAAGGGGCAAAAAAAAAAAAAAAAAAAAAATTACCAACAAGGGTAAACAAGTTATGGCATTAACTAAAAATTTGGAAGTTTTGAGTTTTGAGCAAGGGCGAGCGTCTCCTATTAACCCTCCGCCCCACCATTGGTTGTGTCCCTAGTGGCTAGTTACTAGTGCCATTACAATTTCTTGTCTTTGAAAATGCAGCATCATGGTAGTGAGTAGTGACCACCTTAAGTAAGTGACACAAAACTCGAGTATTATATCTTACTTTTTGAAACGAGGGAGTGCGTTATTATTTTGCTGAATTGTATGCACTTTATGTAATTAAATATATCTTAACCTTTTTTTGATGGGTGAATTTTGGACAAGTCAAGAGACTACTAATTAATTAAGAGACGGTCTCAAAAGTAGGATTTTGAAATTGACTGTACAAATTTCTTTCGAAGACGATGGAACCTCCTTGCCTCAGTTGCCTCTCTCGCTCTTACATTGATTATATATGTTACAATAAGGCAAGAACTTACAAAAGGCGACCTTACAAGTGAGACCAACCTATTAACAAGTGAGACCAACCTATTAACGCTCTAACAAAAGATCTGTTATTGTGTGCAACGGTGACAGATTTATTTACTCAGTAAGCCAGTCCAGGTCAAAACATTCCTCAACAACCTGAATTCGGAGGCTTGGCATTACCAATTTTACCTCTTCCCACATCCAAGAAACATCCTCGTCGCAAATGACATGCCGGAGTGACTTCAATGACATCAGTGAATCCGGCAGTGTCATGATATGGCAGCACTCTCGCATGTCGATCTTCTCCAATCTCATCAGTCTTCCAAAATCATTTGGTAGGCATGACAGATTGACACATTGACAAATATCAAGGTACTTCAACCTCAAAAGCTGGCACATCCCTGACGGCAAAGTTTTCAAGTTGGGACAAGCATAAACCCTAAGGATTTGCAGTAACTCCAGCTTCCCAATATCAGAGGGTAACTCTCTTAAGTTATGACAGTTAGTTATGCTTAATGTCATAAGCGAGCGCAGCAAACAAATGGTTTCCGGTAGGGTCACTAGGTCGGTGCAATGATCAATGGTGAGTTCCGAAAGATTTGGAAACACCCATGGCAAATTTATGATTGATGGATCAAAGCTTTTGTCAATTTTGCATAGGACTAAAGAGATTTTCCGCAATTTCTGCAATGGTATCATGTTTCTAGGCATTTCAGGCATTGAAATCCTTTCGAACCAGAGGCTTCTCAAGTTGGTCATATTGGCGAATACTGATAAGTTGCCAAGGACAGCGTGTGAAGTCGTGTGGTTGATCAATATTAGTGCCCTGAGTTTCGGCATGTCATCTATAAAAGGCGGTAGAAAGTACTCATTCGAAGAGAAGTTCAGTATAAGTACTTCGGCCTTGGGGAAGCTCATGGAGAACCATCCCATTTCCAGCATTTCGCCTGCACAATGGCGTGTCAATGCTAATCTTAACACAATTTTCATAAAGGGCATGGATGCGTACACAGTAAATCTGACCTTCCTGGCCTCGACATAGGCACTGGTATAACGTCGCTGTTGTAAGTAAATGTGCAAAAAGAAATTTAGTTAGTAGGGTGGTTTATACCTGTATGGACTGAAACTATTTGCGCATTGAATGGTTCGTCTGCATTCCTCTCCCATTCTTTAGGAAGCCTGTCTCTACTCGGCATAAGAAGACGTCTTCGTTGATTTATATTCCCAGAACTACTCAAGTGAATAGCTAGATCTCTCAAAACATCATGTTGTGTCACAAATATGCTATAAAAACTGCTATACAAGTCTCCACCCCTGAAATTTCATCAATCATACACATTACGATTTACAAGAAGATAAGAAATTTTAGACAGCTTGATTACTAAAATGATCACTGGCTTCTAACAAGTAAAATACCGTGAATCTTTTACGAGTGTAAGAAGATGCTTCTCAGATAACTCAACAAGGATTGCAAAAGCCTCTGCTTCATCAACATCATGAATTTCGACCCACATATTAATCAGAACGTCGAGTGGGATTTTCATGTCCTCTGGGAAGGAAGCTAAGTCCAAGAAACACTCCTTGACCTTCTGTGGCAAGTATGAAATACTAGTTTCCATTCGCTTCAACAAATTAACCTCATGAGACTCTCCAATTGGCTCTCCACGGGAAAGCCGGTTCTTTGCGCTTTCCCAAAACATTTGAGGTTGACCGCGCAGTGAAGCTCCGATAACTTTAAGAGCCAAAGGCAGACCTTTGCATTCATTCACAAGCTAAAGCCAACAATTTTGAGCACAAAGTTAACATCAGAAGTTTAGAATAATTAGACATTCTTGCAGGTTAAAATGTCAAGAGTTCCGAAACAGTACCTCTTTGACCAGTCGCTCATCAGCAGAAACAGGAACAGAATTTTGCCCAAAAGCAGACTGGCAGAAAAGAGTCATAGCCTCATTCTCATTCATCAACTCAACTTCAAAAATTTGATTAAAAACAGTCGTGAACTTCGATCTCGAAACAACTATAGTCGTACACCCGGGTACTCGAAAAATAAGCTGCTCAAGTACCATCAACGACCAAACATCATCCAAAACCACAAGGGTATTAGTTACGGTTGTCGATTGACTTGGAAGACTCCAAGGAGGCACCACAGTAGTCGCATTCGTGTACTCGGAATCAGTCAAAAACCTATATATCTTTAGTCTGAGTTCCTCCACATTTGGTGACTGAGATACAGTTAGGAACAAAATCCTGTCCCTGAAGTAAGCTGCAGGATGTTCATTTTATTCATGTTAGAAATGTACACACAAAAGACAAACACTAATATTCAACAATTAAACATAAAAATATGATTATTTTGTCAACTTGTTTAGATTAACCATTGTTAATGTTAGAAGACCTCCATGACAATTGACTATGTTGTGTCCTAAGTCCTAACTACCTTCTACTGTTGAAATTAACACTTGTAGTAGCAACTAACGACCACAAATGACAAGTAGAATTATTATATTTATCAAGTTAGCAATTCTTCGATTTCGATTAATAATACAGTATAATTTTGCCAACCCATTTTATTTATATATGTTTAAATGCAATTGGACGTAATTAAGATTTAAAGATAAATGCTTCGAAATTTGTCAACTTATTCACGTGACACCCGATTCAAATATGTAGGGACTAATACATATATCCAAATGGGACATATGAACTTGATTCAATTATGGACGGAGTGATTCAAATATGATACGAATATGTATATTACATATACGGAATAAAAACAGAACAATTTGCAAATCGATGGGGTTGATCGAATCCATTAAACAACAATCATAGACAACTTTATAACCCTACATATTTTTTTTGATATGGTAGTATCATACAAGAATATTTAATTTTCTTAAAATTGTATAAAATGAGAAGACTTACATTTAAGTTGATCATCTTTACAAAGTTCTCTAGCAAGAGTAGTCTTACCACTTCCACCAATCCCACAAATTCCCAAAACACCCCCACCACCTTCTCTTGCCATAACCATTTCCTTGACCCTTTTAACACCAACCTCCAACCCCACACCTAAATTCCCCAAATTACCCTCAAACATCCCTTCCAACTCCTCAACTCTTTTCATTTCATTCTCTAACCAGTCTATAGCTCCAGCTCCACCACCGGTTTCAGTAATAACCCTAGTTCCAGCACCAGCACCAGCATCGCTACCAATCCTCAGCGAACCAAGTTGGCTCTCGAGCCGTCTGGTGGACTGCTCAATCCTATCGAAGCTCTCAGCAGAATCATATCTCAAACGATGGACGTCAGCTAACACGTGAGCCTGCATGGGACCTTGCACAAACCTAGCAACGTGCCTTTCCAGCTTCTCCATCTTCCTAGCCAACTGCAAGTTCTTGTACACGTTCCATCTATTCGACGCGAGTACCTTGTTCGACAACTCGACACCCGACCTAAGTATCTCCGATATTCGGTCGAGTTGCAATTGTCGAAACTGAGGTAGTTCTACTCCAGAGTACTTAATCTCCTGTATTATGGGAAGTAGTTCCTCAATATGGTGCACTAGTTGTTGTGCACTTGCTTTACAAAGTGCTGATCTACGAACAATTGCGAATAGTTGTTTAAGCAATTCCGTCGCGATTTCGCCGGCGAAGAGGTCCGTTACTCCCATGATCGATCAAGTGTATGTATGAGAGTGACAACAACCAAGTGTGGAAGTGAATAAATGAATGATTAATAGTTTTACATAAGAGTTCATATTATGCCATTATGTAGTGGAAGACTTGTAAAATAGTGAATTAAAAGTCAATGGATTGACCATCATTTTCTTTGCA
>VHZZ01000212.1:187976-210219 GCA_009801015.1 Silene noctiflora
ATTCACCGCCTCCCGTGGATTCGACCCCTACATACTACATTTCTTGTGTTGTACCGCTAGGGTATTTTTGCATAGGTGTGCGACCGCCTATCATGTAACACCCCCATCTACCAAGGAGTTTTAATCAGACCTTCCCCAGCAGATACGGGCGTCACCATCTCGGTTGCCTGAGGAATAGTATATCATAACGTCAATAAAAGAACTATTACAATAATTACATATTTAAACTCGACATAAAATAGGTACAACTGATGAGGCTACACAACTACGATAAGACTACACATACCAATACTCGGTGAAAGACGCATCCCTCCAGTACACCTAGACAAGCTCCATATCAACACCTGCTAGACTGAATGCTCACCATAAAGGATCACAGCAGAAACACAATAAGAAGAACACGGATAAAACCACACAAGGTCAGTAACTGAAGAACACCATACTAAACACAGCATATACAAACATAAACCCCAACTCCAGTGCATCACCACCCATCTGACTAACACCGAGGTGTAGTCCTGCCAGATTACTAGTCGCAACCATTAATCCACACCGCCAATAGGGACCACAGCCTTACCACCTAAGCCCCGCTCAACACCATAGAGCGAATAACCCAATGATTATTAATGTGCATATTCCCCTTGTGACGGGAACCACAAGGGGTGAACAAGGGCGTGAAGTCATTCCCGAAAATGACTTCACTTAGCCGGGGATGCTCCCCACACATACACAAAACAGAATACCGCACCATCAACACCACCGCGCATTATACATAACATCATTCAACAGTACCGAGTAGGAAAACCTACCTTTAGCGATCCACGACTAGCATCACATCCCTATGACTTCTAAACAACCATCTACTACACCTAACAACAAAAAAGACATACCCTTATTACTAACAAGCATAACCCCAACAAACTCAAGGATGACAATGATGATGATGACTTACCTATGCCTGACACAACGGCGAAAAGGCCCAACAAGTATGACTAGGTAACCTTATGTCAACATGATACCTTCGCGACCGACTCGACAAAACACAAGGACGACATATGGCTCAACAAACCCCCTCGACCCCCCCCCCCCCCCCCCCCCCCCCCCCCCCCCCATGATCCCATGCCACGAAACATGGTCTCAGCTCTTGATCTAAGGCACTCGATCAAGTGATGACCGTTCTCGATCGAGTACCTAGTATTTGATCGAGTTGTCTTCACTCGGTCGAATACATAAGGATTAGAATATACTCAGAATATGTCTACAACTTACTCGATAAAGTAGTCTATACTCGATCGAGTATGGGGTAAGGTACTCAGTCGAGTTCGCCATACTCGGTCAAGTATGTTCAAGTCATGATCTCCCAAATTCGGCAAAATGCAAAGCAAACAAAGAAACATGCAAGGTTCGGGATTTATCCCCGACATCATCGTATTTTCATACAAGTATAAAGAAAACCAGTCATGCGCATGGCCTTATGAAGATTACATCACCTACTAAATATCCAAAGACCGAAACAACAGAATAAAATCCAACACAAGTCTAATAATACAGCTATGAAATAAGAACGACAACTCAAGGTTAGTCGCCGAGATCTTCCTCCATCCTTTCTCCATCTCCTCATTGCCTCCAGCTCCTGACGTGCCAACTCCTGAGATACTCGCTACATCCACTCCTCCGGTGACAGCTCATGTCCCTGTCCCTGTCCCCCCTCCGCTCCACCATGGTGCAAGGCTCGCATAAGGATAACTCTCCAGGACTCCCTACGTGGCCTTGTCTACCCCGTACCTATGAAACACACCGCTATCATCCCTCACTCCATGGCAACACACCAGTTGGGCCAAGTTAGTCCCCACATCTTGGAGAATAGTCATCTAATGTAGATTCCGGAGCACCAACGTGTTCGACACACGCTCCGTGAGCTCACTCACCTGCATCTGATGGCTGTAAGAGGGTGGGTAGTCGGGGTACTGGTACTGGGGTGGTCCCTGCTGAACAAACAGTGGTCCTCCAACCACCTCCCTAGCCCTCCGGGGTCCTCAACCCTCCCTAGGTACTAGGTCCTCCACCCTAACATGGTCTCCCCCAACCGGCTCTAGCAACTCCATAAGGAGGTCATCTATTATCAGATAGGTCTGGTGGGGAAGGTCGACCTCCTCACTATCAGGTGCAGCCTCCGCTAAAGGCTCGGTCGCAGGAAGATGGGTCGCATCAGGTACTCCCATCCAACTCCTACCCCTCACCCTCCAAGCTAGACCTCCACCCTCCATCACTCGCAACCACTTCTGTTAAATGAAGTAGGTCTTATCCAAGGTCAGGACAACGACACTCATGGATTTGAGGGCAGAGGAAGCCTCAAATTCCGTCAACCTCTCAGCTAACCGAGTGACAATATCCCCGCAATTGAGGTGGCGAGTCGAAGACTGAGCCATCAAAGCCAAGCTAGCACACACTATCGACGGTGCACTATAAGCCCAACGCTTCTCTCGGGCGGGATTGAGATAAGAGAGCGACAACATGACCTCGAGTGAGTTTAGCTTACTCACACCCTTCCTTCCGTACAACAAATAAGTCAAAGACCTAAAGAAGATATTCAGGGTCATATGCTGCACATCATTGATCAGCATCGCACTCGAGGTAGGGGCAGCTCTACCGTTGAGCAAGGGTAGGTAAGTACTCGCTCCACACTCAGTCGGTACATCTCTATAGTATCCCATCTTAGGCCGAGCAAGCCTAAGATGGTCAACAAACTGGTCTAAGGTCAAGCAGAAACTGGTGTTCATCAACCGAAAACTCACCGTCTTCCCAGCCACGTCATAAGAGAAGGAGCTCATGAACTCCAAGGTCAGAAAAGCATAAGAATGCTTCCTCAGCCGATACAAACCCTCCAAACCCAAAACCTCGAAGATGTGTTGGACATCAGTCTCAATCCCCAGCTCCTCCAACGCACCCGTATCAATGCACCTTGTTGGCTTCAAGGTGCGACTCATCAAATTCACAAAGGCTTCCCTTTGCTCGAAGTCACGGAAAGCTACCGTCGTATATTGGGATACCAGTGGGACAACGGGCCCTCAGCTTCCCTCTCCTACCTCCTCCGCGGCGGCCAAATTGACTCTAGTCCTCTTGCTCGGAGGTCGGGCGACAACGTTCCTCAGCATCTGTATCAACATAGTTAGCCAACATCGGGTTTTTCAAATAAAAGTGGAAAATTTCAAATGTTATTTACAAAAGAAAACAAGGCTTAAGATGAATTTCCGTCGCAAAACATGTGAAATTTTGGAAGCCAAAACATAAACTTACTAATTCCTTTTACTCTTGCAAATCGTAAAAGATGGTTTAACATATCAAAATTCAAGGTGTGGGCAAATTCTAGCAAGAATCTGGGCTAATTTTACCAAATTAAGCTTAGCATACCAATTCTTACAATGAAATCGGGACAAAATTTCCGCTTGTGCACTCAAAAAGTTGAAGTTTTAAGACGAATTTTCGATGGAAAATAGCTAAAATCAAGCGCCGAATAGGGTAATACTATCATCTCCCACCCTTTTCCAACTTCTAAAGATAGATTAGGATGAAAAAATTCAAAAATTTAGGACAAACCCTAGAAAATCCGGGTTGAATATTACGAAAATTCGGCTAAGTTTATCGTTCTAGCATCAATAGCAAGGGATTCCAGATGTTTCTAGCAAAATTTAACAATTAAAAAGCAAACTTAAGGCATAAAATCAAAAATTTCAGAATTTATTATACTCATGGTTTCCCTAATTGCTTCAAAATCAAAAGAGAAAACTGAAATTACCTTGAATTAGTTTGCCAATTGAACCAAGTGGATGAACTAAAAGGATTTGAAAGAACAAAAACACAAATTCTTGTTGTAGTAAGTAAGGTTTTTGAGAGATTTTTGGTTTAGAAAGAAGGATTTAAGTGTAAAGAATGAGGAAGATTGAAGATATAAGCCCCGAAAATTTTAAAGATCCCGTGTTCTGTAACAGCGGCACTCGATCGAGTGTTTATGGTAATCGGTCGAGTAGCCTCTACTCGATCGAGGTAAGGGTGCTCGGTCGAGTACGTATGAAACAAAATTTTTGCCAATTCTGCCAATTATGGAAACTCAGTCGAGTGTCCACACGCTCGGCCGAGTAAGGCCTATTCGGTCGAGTAGTCCCTTTTACTCGGTCAAGTAAGCCCAAAACGAGCAACAGCTTATCATGTGTTGATTGGTCACTCCTGCAAAACAACAATTCGCCCGGAGTCTAAGGCGTAATTAGAACTCATCACTAGTTATCTCTCGTACCAACACTATCCACTACTCATCACTTTACATGCAATAAAACACCACAACAGAACATTATAGAACTATTATGTACAATCCATTATTATGTACAACGATGTTATATCTTATTCACATACATATTTAGTCTACAACGCGAACATGTTCATACCATTTATCGAATACTGCAAACAGGTAAACCAGTTATTATCATACATACCACCACATAGCCACACACATGCTTTAATATATCCTACTTGTCTCATCCACATAATTATGCACACAATAGTTAAGGCAATCATGTATCATATAGGCTACCAACTACACACGACGTTACGTCTGCACATATATCTTGCACACCACACACGTGTTCGCACAATCCCTGACTCAATATCCGAATTCGAAGAGGCTAGCTTAAACATAATTGGGCCAGGATTTTGAAATGAGGGCGCCTACCCACCCAAAATCAATTGCAAAGGGACTCCCAACATACATACAACAGATTCATATTATTTGACTCTCTACGTTCATTAGTTACAGGTTCCAAAATCGTCGCTCTGATACCACTTTGTAACACCCCCATCTACCAAGGAGCCTTAACCTGACCTTTCCCAGCAGATACGAGCGTCACATCTCAGTTGCCCGAGGAATAGTATATCATAACGTCAATAAAAGAACTATTACAATAATTACATATTTAAACTCGACATAAAATAGGTACAACCGGTGAGGCTACACAACTACGATGAGACAACACATGCCAAGACTCGGTGAAAGACGCGTCCCTCCACTACACCTAGACAAGCTCCATATCACCACCTGCTAGACTAACTGCTCACCATAAAGGATCATAGCAAAAACACAACAAGAAGAACACAGACAAAACCACACAAGGATAGTAACTAAAGAACACCATACTAAACACAACATATACAAACATAAACCCCAACTCCAGTGCATCACCATCCATCTGACTAACACCGAGGTGTAGTCCTGCTAGATTACCAGTCGCAACAAGTAATCTACACCGCCAGTGGGGACCGCAGCCTTACCACCTAAGCCCCGCTCAACACCATAGAGTGAATAACCCAATGATCATTAGTGTGCACATCCCCCTTGTGACGGGAACCACAAGGGGCGAACAAGGGCGTGAAGCCATTCCCGAAAATGACTYCACTCASCCGGKRACGCACCCCACACATACACAAAACAGAATACCACACTATCAATACCACCACGCATTATACATAACATCATTCAACAGTACTGAGTAAGAAAAACTACCTTTAGTGATCCACGACTAGCATCACATCCCTATGACTTCAAAAAAACCATCTACTTCACTTAACAACAAAGACATACCCTTATTACTAACAACCATAACCCCAACAAACTCAAGGATGACAGTGATGATGATGACTTACCTATGCCTGACATACCGGCGAAAAGGCCGCAACCCGACTCGAGCCTCCATTTCCATGGTAGACTCCAAAGATGAAGGATTAGAAAAGGGGTGGTGAGAGATGAAGAGTGTCATCGATCTAGGTTTAGGAGAAATTAAAAGAAAAAACTGATTTGGGTTTACGACATCGCGATTTATATTATAACGTTGAACCAAACTTACTTGATCGAGTGCAGGACATACTCGATCGACTGGCCTCTACTCGATCGAGTCTCTAGACTACTCGATCGAGTAGTCCATGCTAGATCGAGTTCCCCTAACCTAAGACTGATAAGTCTCAAGGTCTGTTCTAACAAAAGTCCCAAAGTCAAACATGTGTCTAAGGTCAGTCAACGAGGTCCTATGAGAACGGGTATTACAATAATTTCCCAAGTATGAGGATAAGTGAGAAGTCAAAGTTTCATTTTACAGAAAGTTTTAGATGAAGAAGTAATTCTACAACGATCATTGATCATGGCAAACTTTTTGAGGTGCTCATTAAGAGTAAACTTTTAACATAAAGCTCTCCAGTAGGAGAACGAGCCCAGTTATCGTAATCCTTCTGATTGGAGTCATATATCGGCATAACACAAATTTTGATGGCCCAATCCTCCTTAAAAAGTTTCCTAATGAGCTCAATATATTCCAAAACTGAGACGGTACGTAGAATAGGATCTTTCACCATTAAACCGGACATTGATATAGGAGGTTGGAAGCCAAAACTAGTTACACCAGACGACGATTGTCCATCAATCCACTTAGAAGATAAATATATTGAGGGTAGAATCAAAACCAAACTTCCACCCAAGATTAGGAAAAACAAGCTCGATTCTATGAATGATACTCCTACAACCCCAAAAAGAGTTTGACCCATTTTTAATAGACTCAAGATAATTCAAAGTATCATTACAGAAAATCTTGAATAAAAAACACGATTGAGTCAGGAATCTCTGCAGATAATAATTTTCCATGCCAATTTTCCCAACAAAGCTTATTCATACACTTGACATTTCGAATTCCAAGCCCTCCTTCAGTCTTACGGGTACTAAAAAAATTCTTATTACACCAGCGAATAGGTTTTGTCGATTTAGTACCAATCCACCAAAAATGTGACAACAAGAAATTAATTAATAACACTTATGGGTATTTCTGAAAAAGATAATCATAAGGTAATACGTAAAGTTTTATAATGAGCACTCCTCTTACATTAAATGTTCTCTATATTTGTCCTATGATCACCTAAATAAATGTTATATTCCTCATTATTTTAAAGAGAAAAAAACCCTTTTATTTCTATACTAGCAATAAATTTTGGTACACCTCAATGTGTTTGATGTTCAATAATGGTTGAAACGACATATAGATATGGGCCAAGTGACCCCTACTAAACTTTTTCATCCCATGTTATCTTCGGCTCTCAAAAGATAGCGGGACCAAATTAAACATTTCATTCTTATTAAATTTATATTTATAAATTTTTAAGTGGGATTGTGAAATCAATTTAGAAGGAGGGATGTTACATTCTCTTGCTTTTATCTTGGGTGCATTATCAATAAGTTTTGAGTGATAAAAGATGGGTCCTTAAATCTGGTGAATTGGGGTAACGACTAACAAGGTATGTTGTTATTTTCATTTTCAAATTAGGAAAAGGATAATAATTAATTTCCAATTGGGGTAACAATTGTAGACCATTCACTTTAATCCGTATTTGAGCCGGGTAGGATTACTAGGACAGTAATAAAGCGCTCCCTCTCGCGAGTTTTAACACTACTATATTCGTAGAGCTTGAACACGAGAGTTCTAATTGAGTTAGAATAACTCATTACCGGTTAATCTAAGTGTTAATGAGGAATATATATTCGATTGTAATGTCATGCCTGTGGGCATTAATATTAGAGTCATACTAATCTCACTTAGCTTGTAAGATCGATCTTTTGATGTTGTTGTTGTTCATGTTAGTTTTTTCAGGGGAAATGTTCATATTACTTTATAAGATTGATAGTCAGAAAAATTATTGGTGTTATATTTCAACTAGCAAACTCGGATATTTAAATGTATACGTAGAATGTCACGACGGTATAAGAAAATTGAATACCACAATTTTACATTTACAATTTAGAAAAAGTAAGGTACTTGGGGTAGGCGGGTACATCGCTTTCCTAATCATGCAATATTTCTGTCATCTATTATTCTCTAAGCCTAATGTGTATATTTTTAGAAAGTCTTAAAGACACAATGCCAATAGGGTAACATTATCGGGGGATGACAAGATAAGAGCGACGGGACGAGTCATGGCATAGAGTCGAAAAGCAAGAGAGGAACTTAAGAAATAAGAAGAAAAGAAGGCATGAAAAAAAGTTAACTGTTGATGTTTGGTAATGGCATGTGCCTCTCTCATCATTACTTTGCATATCACCATCAATTTGCTCTTTAAGCTATCCATTCTCTTTTCAAAAACCCACCCAACCCTTAATTATTGTAGATACATTGTTCATCTTCTCAGTCGTGTTGTACTTCCTACATAATGATTGAGTTTTGTTTCTTGAAATTATCGGTGGCCTTTTGGCGGTCCGGCCCGGTCCGGTCCATGGGTTGATTTTTTAAGGCCCGTGTGTCACACTTTGAGCTCGAGTTGGCATGGCCTAGCCCTACCAAAAAGATAAAAGAAAAGGTTAAATTTATCCATCACAGATCGACTTAGTCACGGGCTTGTTCAGGGGTATACCCAGCTCCTCTTTGCCCTATCCGACCTACCAGGTCGGTTCATGGTCTAGTGGACCAAGCTTGACTCGTATCTGGGTACGAACAAAATTGAAATTTCCGGTTCAATAAAACCTAAATTTCCAAAAATATTTGGTTGGATCGACTTCGGGTACGAATGGATCAGGTTTGAATTTGGTTCATTTTCCAATAGTGGATTTGGATATGAGTTTTTAAATAGTGTCGGGTATGGGTTATCAGGAGTTGAGTTTGGATCAGATTTTTTTTCTTTGGGCCGATTCAGTTTCGGTTGGGTTTGCGCCATAATTGCCATTAAAAAATGAGTTTTCTTAAAATTTGTGCTTGTGTCTTAGACTACAAACAGGTCAATCAGTTCGGGTCGGGTTAGATTAAAAAATGAGTCATTTTGTGTTTGGGTCATTTTCATGTCTATTATTAACAAATTATTTAGGTATCATGGTCTACTTGCAATGACAAACATTCGAGTAGAATCAATTCGGATATTTGATCATACTTGGTAGTCCGTTCCTCAGTTTGGCTATCATATACTTCCTCCATTCAATTCCAGTCTACCTATTTCATTTTTCTACACTATTCACAAATAAGTCTTTAATTTCAATTTTTGCTTAATACAACACGTGAAAATATATTCATGTGGGGTCTTGTTTGATTCGTCTTTACGAGGACATTAAAAATATCTAACTTTTATAATTTTTGCAAATACGTAGCTAATGATATTTAGCGCTTAAAACGCGCGTTGAGAAACGTAAAAATGAAAGTGATAGAGTGGAGTTGAATGGAGGAAGTAGGATCGACGTCAAGTCAATAATGAATCTAAATATTGATGGCTTGTCTCGAAAGAAAAGAATGGGGGAAGGGGTGGGCCTAGAGATACGGGCAGTTAAACTCCCTTATGAGTTATGAATAACTCATGTCATAAGTATAGAATTTTATAGCGAAAAATTGCCGACGTACAAAATTGGCCCGAATTATGAAAGAAGCCCACAAAACATTATGATGGCAGTTGGGCTCCATATGGGGATCAATAAGCGAATTTGGCGTTGGTGGATTATGGACTTGCAACTGCCATCACTCTTGGACCTTTCAAGATCCAAAATACAAATGACAAAAATAACAAATAAATAAAATGAAACAGGTAAATAATTAAAGAAAGCGAGGGGAGGGATACGTAGTTGGCAGTCTTGTATAATTGCAAGTAAACGTACTACAAATTGCAGAATCCAGAATAACAAGTAAGAATGGACACGTACAGTGCACCAGTCAGTGAACAGCTAAGTTTTGTAGAAACAGGCAAAGGAGTGTGCAACTGCACAACTATACTCCATCTGCTAAGTAGCTCTCCACTATGTTTAGATTTACCTACTGATTTTTTTGCAAACTTTTTAATATTTATTATTATGCTGCTCTCTTTCAGCTATAGAGTTCAATAATTTTGGTCTCCACGTTGTGTGCCAATATATATGCTTTTCAGTAATCCTCTTTAATTTAAGTCATCCCAATTATTAATAATGTTTTCCTAATTTCATGGATTCACCCTTCTACCATTTCTAATATGGTTGATCGATTTTGTGACTTGAAATAGGCTCCATTTAGTTGTATTCAAACTCGGAAATTGAGTGAGAGACGAAACACAACTAAGTCGTGGAAAGCCAGTAGATATAGCCCTACTGCTCTGCTTGCATTGAAAGCCCGTGAATAACTTAATAGATTTACGTAACTGTAAAGGTAGATGAAAAATCAGATTGAATATTATTATTGTTGGGTGAGAACATTATGCTACATGCATATTACACCTATTATTAAGCTATTAAGAAGCACAATTTTAAATGACCAGACCCGATCTAAACTAACGTCTAAGCAACGTAATGCTACACTTGCTTGTGATGTCTTAATCATGCAAGGTAAGCTGGGAAGGAGTGTAATAGTAGTACGTGATAGAAAGGTGTAGGTGTCTTTGATAAGTCAACTAGATTAATTATTTGATGCTAATGGATCACATACATACATAGTTACATACATACATATTAGTCCACTGATCATCAGTACTGATCATGTATGAACTTTTCCAAACGCAATTATTCTTTAATCATACTATAATAATACGAGTAGCTCATTATTTTAAAGTAGAGAAGGTTTATTAGGATAGTTGTTACCAAGTGACCCGGTTACACACTTGCACTCCACTCATGCATCTTTCTTCAATAACTCATCATACATTCATACTATTGTGAGTTGTGACTTAGTTGACCTGAACTATTGCATCCTTCTAATCGTCATATTAGGGCTCCATTCCAAGCAACCAATTAAGGGACTTGCCCTCAACTATTAATCAACTAACTTTCTATTTTGAGGTATGAGATCCTTCCCATTTTAATGTCATCAAACCGGGTTTTACAATACACGTCTTAAATTAGTAAAGCATCTTAGTGAACAGGATCGAGATTTTACTTTAATTCAATGAAATAAATAAGTATGATCCAATTGGTAGGACTGGAATATTTCATTCACGAGTATAATATATTAAACATCTACATTATATAAAAGTCAAGTCTTTTTAATACTTCTAATTGACCGCTTAAATTAAGGAGATAAAGAGTTTTTTGACCCCATCACTACTTATACCTAGTGATGGCATCGGGCGGGGCCGGGCTGGCTAGGGGGCGGGCCGGGCTCTTCTGGTCAGACCCGGGCCAGGCCAGGGGGGAGGGCGAGCTTGGCCAGGCTGGGATTATGTCTGGCCCGGGCCAGGGGGGGGCCGGGCTTGGCCGGGCTGAGATTATGTCTGGCCCGGGCCAGGGGGGAGGGCGGGCTGCGGGCGGGCTGCGGGCGGGCTGCGAGCTAGGGGCGGGCCAGAGGCGGGCCGGGTCTGGATATTGTGACCAGGGCCAGGCCAGGGAAGGGGGCGGGCTGGGGGAGGGCTTGGCCGGGCCGGGCCGGGCTGTCTGCTCGGGGGCTAAACAGGGCGGGTCGGGCCGGGTCAGCCCGTGCTGATGGCCATCCCTACTTATACCATCACTCACATAAATTTTGATCAATTAATTTCTTACTTCACTAATGTTTAATGCATCATTAACTAAGTAAATTTAATTATTAAGGAATTAACCAACATAACAAATATAGGTTTAAGAAATATCACAAAAAAATATTATTGAAATGAAGATTTTTATAAATCGAAAAAAAAATACCATAATAATTATACTGATTAAATCATTATGGTGATTTTTTTTAACATCGAAAAAATCACCATAATAGTACATAACAAAAACTTATATTGATAAAAACAAAAATATTTACAATCGAAAAAAAAATCACTATAATGTTTTAAAAACAACTGGTGTATTTTTATGCACGGGTCTAAAACTAGTGTTTCATTTATGATCAAGTGCTTATTTACGGAGGGAAACTTTATCCATGTATTGTTACTAATTTCTAATAATTTTATTATGGTGGAAATCATAATTGGCCTATTATGGTTAGAGAGAAAACATTAACTAAAAATGTAATATAATTGAACTATTATGGTTAAAGAGAGAAATGAGAAAATATGATGATTATGGCTTACCAAACAAAAACTATCATCCAAGAAAATCATAATCCATAGGATAGGATATACCTTAATTAACATTTATCAAATTCCCTAAAAAGACACCAACAGAAGTGGGCCCTCCGCAGATTCCGTGGGCACTAGCCTTGCTTTCCAATCATTTGTGGAAAATAATACAAATCCATCACAAAAATGGTAGAGGCCAAGTAATGGGGTCATTGCACTTATGCTTACTGTTTTTTTCAATACAATCTCTCCTCCCAAATCAACAATATTTGTATTATGATTAATAAGTATGATGTAAAAGAGGTCTTATATGTTGATTATTATTCCTTTCCATTTACATGATTTTTTTACATTTTTATTAATTTTAAAGGAGTATTTTAATCAAATATAAAAAATTAAATGAACTGAAAAAATATAAAACTAGTTTACTAAATTTAAAATAGTGCCAAACACGATTTTATCACGTAAGTATTTTGTAACAGTTGATACGAGTGTCAAGTGATATAAAATTATTTGTATGTAAAACTGTTTATGATTAACATGAAATGACTGCGCTTAATTATAATTAAAATAAATATTAAATTCTGACTCAATCTTATCACGATCAACACTAAAACAATTAAGTATAAAAATGACTATTTTTCATTTTTTGACCCACAGTATTTGTGATTATTATGTTAATATATTTTCGTGAGAAAAACATAATCCATAATAATATATGTCTATTTATTTCTGTAATTTGGTGGTTGTTAATTTGTTACTCCTATAGTATACTTGACATGAGTCATTGCATTAGGTTCATTGATCCTTTACTAAATTTTAGCAAAAAAGAAACAAGATAAAAATCGTGTTGAGAAAGATTTGTGCAAGACTGTTTGTGAATGATCTGTAAAAATTTACTGTCCTTTCCTCTCTTATTAGCTTATAGCTAAGTTGTCCCTTTGACTCCTTAGCCACTCACCTCTCATCTCTTCTCCATTTTTTTCGAACTTTACTTCCTATATTTAATCTCCCCTTCTCTACTCTCCTCTTTCCACCACCACCATCACTTTCTTCTTATTTCTCCAACTTTCTCTCTTTTTTTTTTATTTTTATTATTTTCATCTTTTTTTTTTTTGTTTGATTTGCATCCTAATAAGTTTTGCTATTGAATTGTAATCGTCTCGATCGATTACTTTTTTGTTTACGCGGTGGTGGTGGTGGTGGTGGTGGTGAGAGTAGAGGTGGGAGTTTCGTCCGGTGGTTGATCAATTGACCAAATGGACACCCAGGATGAGGTGATCAACAACAGCAACAACATCAATAATAATATTAACAATGATAATAACACGATAGGAGGCGGGGGCCAATTGTCAATTGTGAAAGGGAAGAGGACTAAAAGGCAAAGGCCTCAATCTCCTATCCCTTTCAGAATGATCACCGCCAACAACAACAATAATAATTCCTCGAAAAGCGATGAGGGAAGCGACATTTGTAGCAACAACAATGTGGTGGTGGACGATGCTATCACCACCACAACAATATTGTCCGAAGATGAGGAGGACGGGTACTACCTTGGCACAACGACGACTACAAGCCTCGTGAGCGAGGAAGAGGAAGAGATGGCTAATTGCTTGATCCTTCTTGCACAAGGGCCGGGACCCACCAAACCCCAAATTCAACCGAGAGCTGCCTTGTCTCTGTTCGATACCAATACCAATTTCTCACTTGCAACAGCAGCGGTACCAAAATTCACGAGCCGGAAGTTTATGGAGACGCCAACCACGACCGGAAAGTCGGGTTATTACGTGTATGAGTGCAAAACGTGTAGCAAAACGTTCCCTTCATTTCAAGCATTGGGTGGTCACCGTGCAAGCCACAAGAAACCGAAAAACAACAAAGATGATGATCGTAGCAGCGTTATTCGAAAACGACCTTCTAATAACAATCTTCTTAGCAACACAACCACTAACATTATTAACAATAACAACAGTATGATTTTATCGTCCGACGAAGAGGATCCGCCATTTATGAAGAGTCATGTAATTAAACATAACAATTCGGCCTCGTCGCTTTCCCTCCAGCTTACCAACCGTGCATTGTACCAAGGGAATAACAACCTTAGCGGTAAGGGCAGAGTACATGAGTGTTCCATCTGTGGGGCCGAGTTCTCGTCAGGTCAAGCATTGGGAGGCCACATGAGACGCCACCGGGGGCCGGTCAATGCTAATAATACAGCCGTGGCAGCCACCCCCATTTCCGCGGTGGTACCCATCGCGGTCGAGGATGAGTCACCAGACATGTTGGTACACCTGAACATGCCTCCTCCCGCCAACATTAACAACGCCACTACCAACACCAACATTATTAACAACACAATGTTGTTGTCCCTAGATTTGGATCTTAACCTTCCAGCACCGAGTGAAGATGTTGGAGATAGTCAAAGAGAAAATAAGTTTGTACTTGAGTCGTCTAAGAAACCACAACTACTCTTACAACAACAACCGCATTCGCAACCTCAGCAAGACCATCCTCCACCGCCACCGCCGCCACCACAACACCAAATCATGTTCTCCTCTCCTGCTTTGGTGGATTGTCACTACCAATTTTGAGGTTATTGTTTTATTAAAAAAAAATTCAATTTTTTTATCTTTTTTATTTTTTTTACTACTCTCTCAATTTGTTTATTTATATATAGATATTCTTTTAAAGATACAGAATTTTTATTGTTAAACTCCACATTGGTGTAATTTTTTGTTGAGAGTTTGCTCACTATCAGAAAAGATGTATACCTATTATTATATATCTCTCCATTAATTTCTTGATTATTATTCTTTCGTCACGAAATTATAGTACTTACTTTAAAGAGTTCAAATTGCATGTGACCAACATAGAGATAGTTAATAATGTGCTTTACTCTAGAGAGTTACAAGTAAATTTTATTTTGTCATACAGAGTACATGATTCGATATTAGTCAACCCATATTAGTTTGTGACTATACGGTTTTTGTAAGATGGTATTTTTTTTACATGTCGTTCTCAGTTGTTATCGAAAACAAGTAGCATGTTGTAACACTATAGTGATAATACAAGAAATAGTAATAAGAAAAGGTCATATATGAATTTTGTCACTACTCTAATAACTGAAAAGTCGTTTAATAATGACTAGGGAGTGATTAATTCATCTAACAACAAAGTCTACTCTATCATTCTATTTAACTAATTGATATGTAGGAATAATAATGTAATGGCATGCAAGTAAGAAGGCAATAACTATAGTTAGTCGTCATGATGTGTCTGTTTTTTATTTGCTATAATAACAAAGAATATTTCATACATATAGCTTCTAGTAATGGGACCAACTTGAGGAGTTTAGCTAATTATTGTTTGCTTTCTTCTTCCATCACCTTGATTCATCAGAGTTAGTTACTACTTACTACCTTTTCGGACAGTTAGCATTTGACTCTTTACACACTCACGTACCTATAAGGATAATGTACCCCTTCCCTGTATGGAGAGGGACCAGACTGATCCAAAATTGCCCTTGTCAAATGAAGATGACGAAGTTGTGCTCGATGTCAGAGAGATTGAAAAGGCGAAACAAAGCAATGTGAGGTATTTGGGCTCCAACGCAAGCAAGGCTCCTGGAGCGTTGGTCCAGCTCGAGGTTTAATGGTTTCAATAATCTACGTAATATTATTATTAGCAATATAGCAATATTATTAATTAAGAATAAGCAATTAGATATTGCGGGATAGTTTCTTTCCTAATCGTAATACTAGAATAATAAGGTAATTATTTTCGATTCAGTTTAAGGAAGGTAGTAGCCATGCTCCAGCTATTGGAGTCGGTTATGAGTACTATAAGTAAGGTCGTATTTATTATTATTCATCTTACGATATAATAAAACCCTAAGCTTTGCCTTACAATTGTTCATCTCAGATCGACGCGTTTTCGTTCCAAATTCAGGTTAGTGTTTGACGCGATCAAGCTCTAATTTTGATTGTTATTCGATAGATCTTGGATATCAATCACCCATTGTTCAAGTTATAGGTCTAACTTGAGCAAATATCTTGTTATTTCATTGTTATTTCCGTATTGTTATTGAGTCATCATATTGTTGTTATTGTCTTGCTTCCTCATAGTCGAAAGTCATTAACTTTCGTATCATTAGTGGCATCAGAGCACAGGTTACGGACCTTATGTCGATTGACGAATTCGACGATGAAACTGTACTCGCTCAAGTACGAGATTATTTACGCACTAGACCGACAGGACCACGAACGGATCTCAGATAGCAGCCCATAGATGAATTCAAAGTCACGGAATTCCCAGAATTCACAGGAGGCACCGACCTGGAGGAGTATTTGAAGTGGGAGAGGAAGATTGAACGCTTGTTCGAGTTCAAAAACCTATTCGATGAAAGAAGTTGTAAGTATGTAATTCTCAAACTTACTCGAGGCGCGTCCTTAAGGTATGAAAACGTGAAGGTTCAGAGAACAAGGACGAGAAAAGAGAAGATCACTTCCTGGGATACATTAAAACGGAAACTAAGGAAGAGATACGTACCAACAACACATAACTTACCGTGTATAAAAAAATTGCTTATTTGTTGCAAGGGAAGATGAATGTTAATGAATACATTGATGAGTTTGAGAAGCTTAGCTTTCATTAATGGGAGAAATAAAAGAGAATGAGGAGCAAAAAATGGCACGGTTTTGGCACGGGTTGAATCGAAGTATTGCTAATTCCGTCGAGATGTACCCATATGTTGACTTCGATATCTTATGTAGTTTGTGCATAAAACTGGAATCACATGGGAAGAGCAGATATGGAACGAGTGAAATAAGTAAACCGAGCACGTGGAGCAAGCCTGATTCATCTGTGTCGTATACAAGTTCTAATGCGGCGGTGAAGACCGTGAGTACCCCCACAACAATCGTGGTCCCAAAAACAAATCCGCCTCCAAGGGAAACGAGCCTTACTAAGGTTCGTTGCTTTAATTGCCAAGGCTTTGGGCATTTTCAGAATGCGTGTCCGAATAAGCGAACCATAACCCTAATCGAAGCCGTATCTGTTAGAGACGATTTACTAGAAGAGGAGGACGAGTCTTTAGGAGGCGTGTTCAACCTCCATGAGGGTGACGAGGAGGAAGACGTAGAAACTTATGATGCTCCTGTTTATGATACATTAGTTATTCAATCTTTGCAAGCTAAATCTGAACCTATTGTGGTGGAACAGCGAGATCAAATATTCCATACCAAATGCCACGAAAAAGACAAATGGTGTAGCTTGATTATCGACGGTGGTAGTTGCACGAATGTAGCATCGACTGAGATGGTTTCTAAGCTTGGGTTAGAGACAACGACTCATCCTAAGCCTTATTCTTTACATTGGCTCGATGATGGTAATAAAGTAAAGGTATCCAGGCAAGTTCGAGTTGGTCTGTCCATGGGTTCTTACAAAGACGAAGTTGTATGCGATGTTATTCCGATGGACGCTTGTCATATCCTTTTAGGGCGTCCGTAGAAGTTCGATCGAGATGTTGTGCACCATGGTCGTAGTAATGAGTATGAATTAAGAGAAAAAGGCAAACGTGTGATTCTAAAGCCTATGTCACCACAAGAGGTTCGAGCTATGAGTGCTAAGCGAGGTAAGAAGCCTAATTTATTCGTGTTTACTAATGGAAGGGAGATTGATCAGGCTATTGTAGATGATGAGCAAGTATATGCGCTAGTTGTTATGATAAGCAAGGGGTTGTAAAGACTAACGTGGATTATGGACCCGTGAAGGAGTTGTTGCACGAGTTCAATGATGTATTTCCCGAGGAATTACCACCTGGCCTACCTCCATTTCGAGGAATTGAGCACCAAATTGACCTAATACCAGGTGTTGCACTCCCAAATAAGGCAGCCTATAGGAGTAATCCTGAGGAAACAAAGGAGCTTCAAAGACAAATCGATGAGTTGATGAGTAGAGGCTATGTTCGTGAAAGCCTAACCCCTTGCGTTGTCCCGACATTGCTAGTGCCGAAGAAATATGGGTCGTGGAAAATGTATATAGATAGCCGAGCTGTTAACAATATAATCATCAAGTATCGCTTTACAATTTCGAGGCTTGACGATATGTTAGATGAGCTACATGGGGCTATTATTTTCTCAAAAATCGATCTTAGGAGCGATTATCATCAAATTAGAATAAGAGAAGGTGACGAATGGAAGACGTCATTTAAAACTAAGCATGGATTATACGAGTGGACAGTGATGCCATTTGGTCTTACAAATGCTCCGAGTACTTTTATGATATTAATGAACGAGGTACTTAAACCTTTCTTGGGAAGATTTGTTGTTGTCTATCTAGATGACATTCGTATATGCAGCAAAACGCTTGAAGGATCATCTTGTCCATCTTAGACAAGTATTCGTGACCTTTAGAGCAAAACAATTATACGGGAAGATGGAAAGTGTACATTCTTGGTGGATAGTGTGGTATTTTTGGGCTATGTTGTTTCAAAAGAGGGAGTTTCTGTTGAACAATCTAAAATCGAAGCAATCAAATCTTGGCCGAGTCCTAAGTCAGTAACGGAGGTGAGATCATTTCATGGCCTTGCTTCATTTTATCGGAGGTTTATTCGAGACTTTAGCACTATAGCCATCCCTATCACGGAGTGCTTGAGGAAGGGAGCATTCGTTTGAAGTGAAGCAGCCCAAAGAGCATTCGAGCAGATCAAGAGATGTCTATGTGAGGCACCCGTATTGGCCTTACCTGATTTTACACAACCGTTTGAAATTGAATGCAATGCTAGCGGTGTTGGAATTGGAGCCGTACTTATACAAGGTAAGCGTCCCATTGCTTATTTTTCTGAAAATTTTGGAGGGGCAAGACTTAATTATTCAACATATGATAAGGAATTTTATGCTATTGTGAGAGCTCTTGATCATTGGAGTCATTATCTTCGTCCGAGTCATTTTATTTTGCATTCGGGCCATGAGTCATTGAAGTATATAAACGGACAGCAGAAGTTAAACCCACGACATGCTAAATGGGTTGAATTTTTGCAATCGTTTCATTTTTCTTCGAAATATAAAGATGGTAAGAGTAACATTGTAGTTGATGCCTTGTCTCGCCGTTATTCTTTACTCTCTACACTCGATATTCGATTGCTTGGGTTCGAAACTTTGAAAGATTATTATGTTGAAGATGATAATTTTCGTGAGGTTTATGGTAGTTGCAAGGCTGGTACATTTAAAGACTTTGTTTTGCAAGACAATTTTCTGTTTAAGGGTAATTGTCTTTGTGTTCCTAAGCACTCGGTTCGTGAGTTTTTAGTTCGAGAAGCGCATGTTGGAGGGTTGGCTGGGCATTTCGGCATTCGGAAAACATTGGATGTTCTTTGAGAGCATTTTTATTGGCCTAAGATGCAAGGCGATGTGCATAATATCGTAAGTAAATGTGTTACTTGTCACAAGCAAAGATTTCGTTTAAGCCTGGAGAATATATACCGTTACCAGTCTCGAATAGGCCATGGGAGGATGTATCAATGGATTTTATTGTTGCCTTACATCGAACTCAACGAAGTAAGGATGCTATTATGGTAGTTGTTGATCGGTTTTCAAAGATGACTCATTTCGTAGCTTGCCATAAGACAGATGATGCGAGAATGTGGCAGACTTATATTATCGTGAGATTGTTCGTTTGCACGGGGTTCTCGAACCATTGTGTCTGATCGTGACTCGAAGTTCCTAAGTTACTTCTGGAATACGTTATGGATAAATGTAGGAACGAAGCTTTTGTTTAGTACATCGCATCATCCTCAAACCCATGGAAAAACGAAAGTGACGAATCTTATATTAGGTACTATCTTGCACGGGTTAGTGAACAAAACTCAGAAAGATTGGGACATGAAGCTTGCACACGCTGAGTTTGCATATAACCGATCCTCGACCTTCGCTACTACGCACTCCCCATTTGAAGTGGTGTATGGATTGAACCCTTATTTGCCTTTGGACCTCATCCCGTTTCCTAAGGACGAGTTAGTCCATAAGGATGCGGAGTCCAAGTTGAAGTCGGTGGTTAAGTTGCATGAAAATGTGCAGAAACGAATCAAAGTCGTAAATGAAGCATATAAGAAGAAGTCCAACAAACACAAGATGCCAAGACTATTCGAAACAGGGGATTTGGTTTGGGTTCATTTAAGGAAGGATCGATTTCCGAGTAAACGAAAGAACAAACTTATGCCTAGAGCTGAGGGGCCATACAAGATTGTAGCCAAGGTAAATGATAATGCATATAAGGTTGAGCTTCCAAGGGAGTACAGTGTACATGCGACGTTCGATGTAGGTGATTTGTCGCCTTACCTCGATGATGACCGGATTATTGAATTGAGGACAATTCTTTTCAAAGGGGGAGGGGATGATCCAAAATTGCCATTGCCAAATGAAGATGACGAAGTTGTGCTCGATGCCAGGGAGGTGGAAAGGCGAAACGAAGCAATGTGAGTTATTTGGTCTCTAACGCAAGCAAGGCTCGTGGAGCGTTGGTCCAGCTCGGTATGGAGTAGCTCGGGGTTTAATGGTTTCGATAATCTACGTAATATTATTATTAGCAATATAACAATATTATTAATTAAGAATAAGCAATTAGATATTGCAGAATAGTTTATTTCCTAATCGTAATACTAGAATAATAAGGTAATTATTTTCGATTCAGTTTAAGGAAGGTAGTAGCCATGCTCCAGCTATTGGAGTCGGTTATGAGTACTATAAGTAAGGTCGTATGTATTATTATTCATCTTACGATGTAATAAAAACCCTAAGCTTTGCCTTACAATTGTTCATCTCAGATCGACGCGTTTTCGTTTCAAATTTAGGTTAGTGTTTGACGCGATCAAGCTATAATTTTGATTGTTATTCAATAGGTCTTGGATATCAATCACCCATTGTTCAAGTTATAGGTCTAACTTGAGCAAATATCTCGTTATTTCATTGTTTTTTCCTTATTGTTATTGAGTCATCATATTGTTGTTATTATCTTGCTTCCGCATAGTCGAAAGTCATTAACTTACTACCTTTTCGTACAGTTAGCATTTGACTCTTTACACATTCACGTACCTATAAGTATAATGTACCCCTTCCCTGTGTGGAGAGGGACCAGACTCTAAAAGGGTGTGTCTTAGATGTGGTGACAGAGTCGGGATTCGAGTAGTAAAACTAAAACATGGATTGAAAATTTTAACTCGCTAATATTAGAAAGTACTTTACTCCCTTCGATTAGTGTTAAAGGATCTTCTTTTCTTTTTTTTTTTTATTACAGTTGGCAAGATAGAGGTTACATAATAATAGCACTTTGTGCGAGTTTGTGAGCCATACTATTAAATTTCCTAGGAATAAAATAGAAGGAAATACAATAAAACAGACAACATAAATTTAGGATATCAGTGATGACGACTCTCGTGTGTAGACTGCGTTTAGAACTATCCATGATTTGCATGAGAACTTACCAACAGTAAGTATTTTTTTTTCTTCAACGCCCACTTCAGAGTTTCAAAGATGGCAGCTGCTTCAACTAGAAGCTAGGTTCATATTTTTCTATGGTACAATTGCCGCTTTATAAAATGTTACTCGTAAAATTTTGTATAATCGGACACTCTCCGTCACAATCTTTATTTTTAATTAAAATAATTCTCAATTAATGAAAAGTAAACAATTGACTACAACATGTCAACAAGAGAGTTTTTGTGTTAAACTTTGACCCCCAAATTATAAAATCATATACACAGCTTTAAGATGGGTTTTTTAGGTACATCTAACTATCAAAGGGGCATCACCCTGATAGCAAACTAAGAGGAAACTAGACGTGGAGTAGTAATTCCAATAGCATTATCCCGAAGAATAGCTCGAAGTTCCGCCTGTGGATAGTTGGGGTTGATATCGACAGGAGAGTCTGATACTCCCTGGTTAGCTAGCCAATCTGCAGCTTAGTTTGCCTTTGTAGAAAAATTTGGTCATATGAAAGACATAGTATATGGTTATTTCGTGTCATAAATCGGTAACATACTACGGGGTACTCCTTCTGTGCCAATCATTTGTTTCTATAAACAAAAGTTTGAGAATACTTAATAACTTACTCTTTAGGAATAAAGTGGTCAAAGGTAAGGGTTGAACTGGAGGTCACTGATAAGCTCGTATTTCCACTACTTTATTTAGCGGTTTTAGGTACAATAAAGCAACATTGGGATGTGGTTTTACATGATTATCCTCACAAT
>VHZZ01000212.1:211609-226700 GCA_009801015.1 Silene noctiflora
CTTTCCGCTTTACTTTTTAGTAGTTAATAGGTAATTAGTGAGGTTATAAATTGTTAATTTGGCCGTTTTAAATAGCGACGTTTTTAGCGGGCCAGTCACCAAAACATTTGCTTCAAAATCACATGTTCTTTGGAACTCATCTCAAGCTCCACAAGAGTGAAGATGATCATCCATCGCTCAAACTTTCATAGGATACATTTTAAGTTCCACAAGAGAAGGCCAGACTGAGTTCTTGAATCGATTTAACAGTTGAAGCAAAAATCAATACAGAAATACACCAAAGCAAAAAGATTAATTGACGAGAACTGAATAGCCGTTAAGGTTGATCAACAATTTAGATACATCAATGCTCTGTTTCTTATACATAAGAATAGGCGCTAGATCTTCATGTACTAAGCCACTATGAGTCCATGACAGTGGTTAAAAGAAAAATAAAGCAAAAAGGTGGATCTCAAAGATGAAGAATATATATACCCAATGCCGTTTTCTCGTTGGCGACAAGATTTGATGAAGGATTTGTCGAGTGTCATATTTGATGATTTATGCAGGATGTGAGGTGAGCTGTGTACGTCCAATATGAGATAACCGAGACGTAGGAATTAAAGGAGACTCTTCGTCCACTATCACTTCAGAAGCTAAATTAGGTCCCCCAATGCTTCCATCATCGTCATTGGGTACGTGTATATCTGATGACTTCTTTTCTAACTTCCAATCCTGCAAGGGGTACAGATATTCATCTTAAGCTGATGTTGGAATAATAACCAAGGGCAACATCATCCGAGTGCACTATCCAAGTACTCTGAAAATACTACTCCGTACTAGGCAATACTGAATAAAAACATGCTCCGTACATTAAAAGCTTGTTTGGATGAAAATATGGGAGGGAAATGGGAGGAGAATAATATCAATATGTTCTGCTTCCACATTTTTCTAATAATGGTGGGAGGGAAATGGGAGTATGCATAAAGCTAGTGAGCTTTCCTATTGGAATAATAGTACCTCTACTAACTTTGGATTATTTCGTGAAATCTGTACTCTCACCTCAAAGAAGAAAAAAATCTAAATTTTATTTTCAAAAGCAATATGATCACAACTTACGATCACGTAATATCGTGAGAGCACAAAGATAAAGATCATCAGAAACTCAAGAAACTACACGGACGTGAACATCACCAGAATTAGAAAAACACACCTTTGTAATTCTTTCAGGAATTATTTCAGATGAGTTAGGTTGAGATGCACGGACATCCTTCAGCTTCAAGTAGTTGTACATAACGACACCACAAAGAGCTGCAGCATAGGAGCATTAAAATAAGTTACTATGGCACTCAGAATAGACTGAAACTAATAACAATAAAAGACCAAAGGCAAATGCAAACAAAAAAGACACGAGTAATAAAGGCCTTACCAATTGCATAGCCAATGATATTGAGACCTGTGATAGCAGACTCTGGAAATATCACTGTTGAAAGAGCAATCAGAATCCAGTCTTTTAGAACGCCAGCAACACGGATTGTTACTGCCCCCGTTCTACCGATAACCAAGAAAATCGAGAAGTTCAAGGCCAGAGCGCACAAAGCATTTAAGAAGAAGGTCCAAAAATTAAATTGAATTCGGGAAGGATCCATATGAGGTTGCTCCAACATATACCAGGGAATGAACAGAAACACGAAACTGCATTTGATAGAGAATTGATGAATTAGACTGATAGCAAAGAAGTCCAAGGATAATAACACAGCTATGGAGTACTATTCTCCAACTTCTTGTGTACCAATCACTCCCGACACCAAATAGGAAGGGAGAGATAGAAACAAACATAACTAAAGTTTAGCATAAGTAGTCATGTTATAAAGCAAAAAAAAGTATCTTGCATGGTGATTTTACAGTAAGATACGGTAGAACCACGTGTTATTTACCCAAATACCCTTATGAAAGAACTTCTTAGTAACTACTTTCGATAAGGTATTTGAGCAAGCAATGTGTTTTTACTTTGCACAGGTAAACATAAGCAACTGTGATTTTCAAAATAGACGGGTCTTACCAATCTTATATTTCTTGCAGTAAGACCACCTCACTTGTAAACGAGGGTCACTATATAAACTAAGTTGTGAAGCGTTCTTGTACATAGCTCTAGAACCATAACATTACAGTAGCACCTTTACCTTTAAACGTGGCCTTTTTTACCCTATAAAGCAATCCCTTTACTCAAAACTGAGGTGGTTCGGTCATCTAACATTCTGGCCAGTAAAATGATAATTCAGAGTTTTACACAAGCTAAACTGAGACAAACACGATCTTTGGTACACCTATATAAAGTGAAACAGACACACTACACCACAAGCTGACACACAGGAATTGAGAAACAGCAAATACCTTCAAAAGTGAAGCTAAAAGAGGATAATATTTTCTGCTTTCAGCTACCTAGATGGAATACCTATCAATCCCTAACCATTTTCAACAAAATACCAAGCTTTTAAAATATGCTCACTCAATAACAGTAAAAATCATTTAAGCTGTGAAGTATCATTTGACAAGCTTCAGTGACATGTATGAAACTGGATTGGTAGAGATCAGCAACTGGCAGACTATTTAATTTGCTTAGTGTTTCAAGTTTGTACCTGCATGGAGCTATGTAATACAAGCTGGTAATAGGATTTAGAGTCAAGCCTTTCTTCTGGAGAAGCACTTGAGTTAGGACAAGTCTAAGAGCTTCAGCAAATATCCCAGTAACTTGGTATAGTGTGCCTATGATGTTAAAATGGATTTCTCCGTACGAAGAAACGACAACTCCAACACTGACCAGAAGCATGTTCAGGAACACATCACACCTTAGTGTGTCAGTGCCACACACGACAGCCATGAGAAACGTAGCCACAGGCACTGCAATAAACGCTTGAATTAAAACATGCTACAACATAATAGGAATGAGATTTTTAAAAAAAGAAAAAAGAAAAATAATAGCACATACTTAGAGCCTTGAGCATTTGGATGAACGCAACCGAAATATGCAAATATGCTGTATTGCCAAACCTGAAAATACAGGAAATGCAACAAATTATTAACCGCAGACTGAAAAATGTATCAGACTATACTAGTATCTTGACAGGCACAAACGTTCTTCGCAACTTCTTAGGAAGCATGTTGATGAACGTTCTTTATATGACTCAGCAGATATGATTTAACAACTGCAAAAGCATTTTCTGCTCAACTTTCACCGCTAGTGCCTCTCATGCACAAGTTTCACTTTTATTTGACACCCTAAATGATACTTTGTATTTCATGAAGTACACATGCCACAGCTTCAACCACTAGCCCAAATATCTTTCTATAGTCACCCAAGTTCAGGTGCAACATTTACGAGTGAGGTAATTGTTGACTGAGTTTTTATATCTCATTTGCATAGTTAAATGCAACAAACCAGGACGCAACACTCCAACAAAATTAAGAGAAACAACCAGCTAAATTTGAAAATTTTTGATACTGACCAATAGTTCGAACAATCTAGCTGACATGAACCTATGCATATGGTTTACAAGAATAATAATAGCTGCACTATGATTCTTAGCTTGAAAACGCAGAATACCTTGCGCTTTCTTTGGAATCTTCCTGAAGATGGATACATAAGGTTAAACATGCTTCAAGCATTATACAACTAGTACCAAAAGACTGCATCAATGCAATTTCAACGAACACCTATGAGATTTTGCAAATCCCTTAACCACTATCTTACTGTAGGGTAAAATAAATTTGAGGATAACCATAACATCTATCATCAACAAAGCTATCAAAATATAGATACATTTCTAACTACTTAACTTTCTGGAACGGCAAGTTTGACAATTGATATGAGCCTCACTTTCGGAGTTAATATAAAGTTTTTTTCTGACAAACCTTGCCTTCTTTTTACCTCATCTCATAGGATTGAAGATTTGAATGTTCAAACAAATGGGCAAACGCACAGAGATTTTCATTCAGAGCAAGGAATATAGTGAACAATGCATAGAATCAAAAATTACCGAGTGATTTGGTATGAGAGCTCACCATAGACTTGAGGCAAAGAAGGCACTTATAGGTATTACACAGGTTGCATAACTGCCAATAAGGTAAAAAATATAAGTCTAGAGTGAGATGTGGGGCAAATGTTAAAGACATTATAAGGTATAACAGGGATTTACATGAGCAACTCACATTTCGAACGTCATTTTGACAGGCGTAACAACCTGCGTTACAAAATGGCAACCTATAAGCTCATAAACCCAATGAAAAAAAATAATATTTGGGAAGGGAGTTTAAAATCTAATACAGTATTTTCTCAATATTCTTGATAATATAAGGGATAGGGCACAAACAAGGAAGGATTGTTCAGCAGAAAACTAGACAACAAGAGTGAGTCTAACTTGGAAAGTAAGATAAAAGGTTCAATCTTATCAATAAAAAAAGGAAGTGATAGCCAACTCATATGTATCGCTGACCTCAACCATATGTTAGCTTTGGGGGCTCAATAGTAAAATTACATGACCAATTAGTGCTTATCAATGAATAATATATACACTTCGATTTTATAGATTAATCAGCGGCTAGCGCAAACTAATGACACTCAGAAACTCAAAATGAGAAAATTGCGAAAAAAAAAATATAATATGTAACGCATTAACAAACCATACCTTAAAAACACGAACAAGAAAAAACGCCACTACTCCTGAGAATCCCATATGAACCATTGTCAATGTTATAGGAAATGGAAAATTGAAGTACTTTGTAGAAAGAACCCACTGCAAATAATTTACAAGCACTGAGTTATAAAAATTCTCCAATCAAGCAGAACAGTGTACAGAGATAATGATAATAACAGATCTTAAATGATCAATATGCATTTCATCCAGGTTATGCAATAACATATGGTGCAAAAATAACCACTCTACTTTTTACTTATTTCCGTATTAGTGGATGCAGTATATGGACTTGAACCAGAAAAGCAGTTCTTTCAAATGTTCTAACACCACGCAAAATAAAGGTCATGAGGTGGTTAAAAATAAGTTAAGTCATTTGAACCCTTAAGTTGCACGCTCTGTGAACACCGCAGGACACTTCCACACTTCATGTCAGGCCAAAAGGTGATTTTGTTTTTCACAACGTAAAATTTGACATGCATCCGTGCCCAACACTTACAACCGAATCGGGTCACAGTAACATAGGTTATAAGATTTCCTAGTTGTGTTTCTCCCACTGAACCTAAGCTACTGGAAAACTAAATACAATTGAAGATGTTATCTCACTTCTTGATTATTTCTCGCTCAAAAGCCAAGTCCAGATAAACCAGCAGAAAGTGAAAATCATTCGGGAGCGAATCAGGCCACTGGTCGTCAATTTTCTTCAAAGGGATGCCTAACATGAATATCACCACCCACTCGTCGTTTAACAAGTGCTCAACAGATAGAAGTCAACTGACAACCTGACAGTTCTATAAATAACACAACAAAAGGTTTGAGGAGGTGCTGATGTATTCTGTTTTATGGCTTTATCTTTACCTAGTACTCCCTCCATACCATACATATTATCCTCGTTCGACTTTGAACATTATCAAAATATCATAAAACAAATGTGAAAATAGTTATTTTGATATATCAAACCACACAAGTAATTAGGACAATGAATTTGGAATGGATGTAGTATATCTATAGATACGGGCATTTATAGAATGAATTTGAAATGGATGCAGTATATCAAAGGTCAGTTACTTTATGAAATTTAGAAAGAGTAACTATTAAAACGTTTTACATCAACACGAATAAATGATCCAAAGTCATTACAAAAGCACTACGTGTGTTAGGATACAAAAAGATGGGGAAGGGAAGGGGGGGCAAAAAACTTTTTTCCTTCAAATATTTTTTCTGTTGGAGGGAATGTGAATTTGCCTTGTATGAGGGAAATAGAATGATCCAATTTTCCTCCCCTCCAAATCACTCCAAACTCCATTTTGCTAATCAAACAAGGGAAATTTCCCCTCCTTTTCCTTCCATCTAAACAAAAGGACAAACAATCGGCGTATCTTGAAAGAAAAAAGAAATCGTCAAAAACATCTAGAGACTCCTATAGGTAAAATATGAATCATGGTAGGGTTAGCACAATCTTTGAAACAAAATTTACACCAATAAGACCAGTAGCTAATGATATATGTTTTGCTCATTCTAGTCATTATAATACACGGTCCCTCATCATTTTATGCCCAAATAGTACTCCCTCCATCCAGCTCAACTGTCCTTGGCTTTTCAAAGTTGCAAAATATCAACAATAAAAGTCCCATGGGATGAGAGAAAAGGGGACAAAGCTCATATGTTAATATGTTATGTGATACCTGCATATATATGGGCATATGCCCTACGAGACCAATGCCTCCCTAATTACCCGCATATACAACCAACCTCCAAGAAGATTGTTTTGTGCAATGCCTAGACATGCAATAACCGATAAGAAAATCATACTCACTCTACTTTTGCGAACTCTGCACATTGTCATAAGGCACAACAATTAATACCCAAACCTTCTAACCGTCATATTACGGAGGATATACAACTACTATTACATCTAATTGTACGAAATAAGCTTCCTTCCTATCTAAGGTTAAGATGAAAAAGCCTATTTAACTACATGGGCATGGCAACCTCACAAGATCACATAGTGAAACTGCCTAATATAAGACATGCTCCTTTAACTGCACAATTGAAACTGCAACCTCGTGCAATTTCACTGTGACGCAGACCAAATTCAACCTAACACAATTACCGACATAGGCTTAATCATAACGTACTCCCTCCGTATTTCTATTTTCTTCCCGCTTCTCAAACTTCCCCTCACATCATTTACGAAGTGGGAACACGACAAAAGAACGGACTCCGTATATCAATGCAAATACATTACAAACAAGCCTCCAAGAATCAATTTTGCAGAGAAAGGAAAGAATAAAGCACCTTATTATACAGTATAACTCCAGAGGACAGCAATATGTAAATGAGCAAGTACAGATAAGTGAGTGCATGCGACTTATTGATCATCTTTCCTGATTAACCTGAAGAAAAAATTGAAGTAATTCATGAAATGGGCAGTATAATACAGTAAATAAGAATCAAATGAGAGAGTAAAATGAATGAAAAAGACATGGATCTGAAATGGGTACAACGTTAAAAGAGTGATTAAAGGTAAAGAAAAAGTGGGTAAGTAGTGAAAATTGGAAATAATACCTGAGAATTCAGGGGACCATAAATGTGGAAGGAAGGAGGTTTCTTGAAATGGCGTTCACAGGAAATAATAAGTGGAGTGTTTGTTGTCAGATACGAAGTAAATTGGTGAAGGAAAGAATGTTAAGGTTAAGTGAAACCAACTAAAATTGGAGTAATGTATGTCGTTGGCTCTACTTGCCGTGTTACTCCAATACTGGTATTAGTATTATAGCTCCCGTCTATAGCTGTTCATGGGTTGTCCCGCCCATTTTGCCCGTCCCGCCCGGCCCAATTTTTTAGCGGGCTTGGACAAATATTTTTTACCCGAAAAATTAAGAGAGCGGGTCAAGCCCGGCCCACCAAGATAATTGGGCGGGTATGGACAATAAGTAAAACCCGTGGGCCGGCCCGTTAAACCCGTTTACGGTTTAAAATTTAAATCCTATACCTTTTACTCTTAAAAATGACATTTTTTAAAAAATTTGGATCAATTTTATAGTGATGTCTAACACTAAAATAATAATATGTAAAACATAATACATAAACTATAAGGGTAAACATATAACTGAAATATTTATATTTTTAATTAACAAAATATTTAAATTAAATAAATGTTCAAACAATATTAATGTAAATCATGACAATTGTAAGATAAATTATAATTAATTATATTGATTATTATTCTTTAATTAATTTAAAATTGGATTAATGTATATTTGTAATTTTTTTAATAAGAAAACGGAAGCCCGCTAGCCCGCGGGCTACCCGACCCGCAAGAAAAGGGCGGGTACGGAAACAACGTTAGACCCGTTTAAGCGGGCGGGCCTTAATCTACTTTGGCCCGTTGGGTAGAATTATTCATTTTGGCCCGGCCCACGTCCGGCCCGAACCCGAAAATGATCAGCTCTACTCCCGTCCAAATACACGGTATTTTAGGTACAAATATTAAATAATATAAGGTTAAGTGATACCAACTATATTCTACGGTCTACCTTTGAGTTTTTCGATTTTCTATGGTGTATCCCTATATTTTTGAAATTCTATAGTGTACCCCTCAACTCTATGCATTAGTCTATACAATGACCTTATTTGTTGTCTTTAATATGTTAGTTTACTACTTGATCTATTAAATCGTTTATTTATCATTCTAATTACTCGATAACCTACTCATGTCCTTATTAATTCGCCAAATTACCATTAACCCACCAAATAGTATACGAATCTAACCAAAATTTCATCAAATCTCCATTGTCATTTCATGAATCATAACTGAGATTTTTAATAATAGTTTGTGTTTATTAAAAGCGATTTGTGATGCTTTTCACATAGGATGGTGATACAAAATTAATAAGTCGAATTAAATGTCAAAATACGGTTGTTTGATAGTGATAAAGTTAACGGAGAGTTAAAGAAGGTCATGATAGAGAAACAACTAAGAAGTTTAGGGGTACAATGTAGAATATAAAAAAGGTAAGGGTACAACATAGAAAACCGAAAAACTCGAGGGTACACCGTAAAATATCCCTTTGATAATTAATAAAACTAATGCAATTTATCTCCATTTTGAAAAGAGTAGAAAATTTGCATATATAATCCAAAAGAAATATGTATTAGCCTTATTTATGTAAAAGTTAAACAATGATAAATGTTAAACCATGATTTATGTTACAAAATTAATTAGAAGATAAATATTGTTCAATAGTAAATATAGATAGTGAACACTAATTAATTAGGAAATAAATATTGTGAAGTAAAATATCACTTAGGCGGGAAATTTAAGCGGGAAAATTTAGAGATGTGTTAAACTTGTAGTATATAGGGGATTCCAACTATATTTAATCCTCATCCGTTCCCTCTTGACTAACGCCTCGCAAACGGGTTAACTAATTATTTTTTTTGGGTCGAGTTAATTTGGATTTGGGTTACTTTAATTTGTAAGAATTTGGGTCGGGTTTGGTTCGGGTTATTTATCGAGTAGATTGTTATTTAGAGATTGCTTGAGATGGGAGTAATTATAAAGGGAATAATAGGAGATAAAATAAAAAGAAATGGGAGGAGATTGGTAGTTAGTGGTGGTTGAGGAGGGTGGAAAGAGGAGGTGAAGGAGGAATTATTACCTCCAGAGAGAGGTAATGCAATACTTGGGGGGAGAGGTAGATAACAACTACCCCCTTAATGAAGGGACAATTACATTATATTTCCCCATTTTTATCTCTAACCCCCATCCCTTCCATCCATTTTTTAGTTCATTTTAGCTCTATTACTCTCTTAATAATTACTCTCATCTCAAGCAAGCCTTTAGGGATAATAGTCAGTTAGGTAGCATTAAAACGAATACGAAAACAAACACCTGATACGACATCCCGTAATATGTAGTATACGTGACAATTTTTTAAATTCAATAAAATATATATTTTATAGTTAAAAACAGTCAATTATAAAAAAAAAACGTATGTTTAACTTCTCTCTCTTGGTTCTAGAAAGAGTTTTTCCTCTCAAAAAGAGAGCACATGCTTTTCCAATTAAAACAAACTCTTGTCAAAAACTTTTCTATTCCTATCATCATTAATTGGGTAATACAAAAATCCTAATCTTCTATTCTAACAATCTAGTATCTATAATACTCTAAATCAAGCAACAATCTGTTTTTTCTGGAAAATATAATCTAATCATTGTTGTTATTCTTATGGCATTGGTTTGTTTAACTTTGGGGTTTCTTAAGGTTTTTTTTGCCCAATCTGGTTTGGGAGCCTTGGATAGGATTGGAGTTTCTAGGGTAACGTTTCATATGCATCGCGTATTCATTAGGAATTTAAGGGGCTATTTAAAGGGGGCTGATGGTTAAGTTTCACCATCATCAAAATCATCCATCTTTCTTTCTCTTCTTCTGCAATCTTTTTTTTTTCCAATTACACAGTCTACCATTCTACTTCCTTTGACGCAGTAGGATGGATTTTGAAACACAGTTTGGGCGATATATATGCTGATGGGGTTGTTGCAGATGAGGCGGATGTTCACCACAACATCTACAATCATCAACCGTTTCATCAACCATGCAGAGTTTCAGCCGATGAACCCTTTGTATGCGAATATTTGGAGGTACCCAAGGTGTGGGGGGGTCATTAATATTGAGCCAGCACGGTTGGGGAGGTCAAGAGAGTTATGGGGGAATTGTGTATTGGGGTTTTTGGTTGATTATCACCTATTTGAAGCTGATAAAGTTAATGACATCATCAGAAGGAAGTGGACTACAAAGGGTAGGGTGACGGCTTTTCGCATGGGGGAGATTTATGTCTTACACTGTGAAGAGGTGGAGGATATGGAAGGCCTGCTTAAAAGGAGTATTGCTTCCTTTGATGGGGCTCTGATGGTCTTCGCTAGATGGTACCTGGATATAGTCCCAAGGACAATCCGGTTCCCATATTCTAAGCTCTGGGTTAGGGTATGTGGTTTACCCTTCAAGTACTTGACCATGCATGTTGCTAAAGTTGCTGGTAAGTTACTCAGTCATCATTACCATGTTGAACCTTTTCAAGTTGTTCCAAATAGTGATTTTTTGCGTCTGAAGGTCTGTATCAAACTAAATGAGCCTCTGGCCCCTAGGTTCTTCCTGGCTACGGATGAGGGGTATTTGCTGTGGATTCAATTTCGTTATGAAGAGGTCTTTAAATACTGCATTAAGTGTGGTAAAATTGGGCATAAGGGGTCATAGTGTAGGGAGAGTATTATGACCATTGTGTCTAGTATTAATGGGATGATGGATAGGTCTGTTGATAGAGGGTTTGTGGTGTTTCAGTCTCAGAGCAATCATACTATGTTTAATATGGATCTGCGTGTTACACCCTCAACCACTAGGTTCTTGTCTTCAAGGGTGAGGATTGGGAATATGAGGGATCTTAGGACTGATAGGCTTAGGGAAGAGCCTGAATAGTTTGTGGATTTTGATCCGGGAACCACACCAGGGGGAGGGTATTGCCAGAGATGAGTTTTGTTATGACGGATCAACCGTTTGCTGGGCCTGTTCTTTTTCAGGTGGGGGTGGTTTAAATAATGTTGAAGTGCAGTCAGGTAGGATACGTGAGTATGCTGATGTGGTGATGTAGGATTTGCATGAGGGTAATATTCCTGTTCATGGAGGACCTTTTAATGTTGGGGGTGAGGTTGGACACCAGGTGATTGGGGAGGGTTCTAATAATGGTAATAGAAATGACAAAATGCAATGGGACATGGGTGCTGGGATTGGGCTTACTGCTGGGGAGCAATCAGGTGCTGACGGCTGGTTAGGTAATGAAGGAACTCCCGGGAATGCTGATGTTGTTAATCATAATAATACTAACAACAACATTGAAGCAGAGTTTCATAGTGTGGGAGAGGATTTTGAGGGACAGGGGGAGATGCATGCTGGTACTCAAGGTGAGAAACAATCTGTGCCCTTGGGAGTTCCTCCTCCTCCTTAGATGAACTTGGAGGATTCATATCAGGTGTACACTGATGTAGAGAGACCCAAGGGGGTCTTAGATCGTGATTTGAGGGTTCAGGAGGCCATTCTCAAAAGAGTTGAGGGTGACATTGAGTGTGCCAAAATGGAAAATGACCATAGGGGATATAATCAAACATTTGAACTGTAATAGTACGGTTTTCTGTGCTGTTGGGTACTTTATCGAGTAGGGCTTACTCTGTCGAGTAAGTAAGTGTGTCTTCGAATTAGTAGTCTGCTTGATGGGTACTCGATCGAGTACGTGTGTCACTCGATCGAGTAAGGAGCACTCGATCGAGTAAGTAACTTACTCGATCGAGTAAGTTGGTCTTGCGGGTTATTATAGTCGGGTTTTGTTAACAACGCGTGAATGATATTTAAAAGTTTTTCGTCACTCCTTTGTCACTTTTTACTTTTTCCCAAAATCTTTCAAGAGAGAACGTAAGTACGTTGCATCTTCTTTTTCGCGTTGTTATAAAATCCAAGGGCTAGAGTCGTCGGGATTCAGAGTTCTTTATACCGTTGAGAACGTCGTATTGTGGGTAAGATCCTTGTACCGTTTTTATATTGATTCGTTGGTTTTATTTGGTGATTTGAGAGTAACTAGGAGTTTTGTTGATGATTAGATTGTAATTATATGATTATGTGATTATAGGAGGTGATTTCGTAGAGGAGCGCTTTTGATTCGCTGCTAGTGATTGTTGATTGGTGATTTCATTCCAGGTAGGGTTTCCCAACTAAGTTATTGTGTACATGTTTGTAAGATGGTCGATGGTTGATTGATATGTGATTATTGTTGATCTTAATGGTAATGGTATTCGTTGTTGTATAATGTGATTGGATATGTTGTCTATGTTTTGCGAGGCGCACCCTCGGCTGAGTGGAGTCACTTACGGGAGTGACTTCACGCCCTTGATTTGCCCTCTGTGGAACCCGCCACAGAAGGGGGTGTGCACATTAAGGAACTTGGGTTTTTGCTCGGAATGAATGAGCGGGGATTTGGTGGGTACGGCTGCGGCCCCCCACTGGCGGTGTGGGATACCTGTTGTGATGGGTATTCTGGCAGGGCTACACACTTTATACCCCGTTTAATTGTTTTAAAAACTGTGGTGATCCATTCGGGGATGGTGAGCAGCTATTGAGCAGGTATGAGATGGATGTGCATGGGATAGCTGGGTGTGTCACCATGAGATGTCTAGGAGTCTTCCACTGTGTCTCGAATGATTAGTTTCTTTAKTTGTTTTATCTTTTGGGAACCTTTGTATCGTTGTTAGACAGTTTTGGTTTGACTTTTGTAAATAGTTAAACTTATTTATTTAAAGAACGTTTCTTTATGGTATATTTGATATAAATTGCCTCGGGTAACGGAGATGATAACATTTTCATGCTTAGGGTGGCCTTTGTAAGGCACCTTGGTGTGTGGGGTGTTACAAAGTGGTATCAGAGCGACGATTTTGGAACCTAAAACTAATGAACCTAATGAATCTAGGGAGTCAAAATAAAATGAACCCGGGTAGGAGTTGTTAGGAGCTAATGCAAAGACTTGAGAGACGTCCTAAAGTCGCGAAATCGCCCTACAGCTTTGAACCGGTCACAATGGGGTGTCATGGGATCGCTGTGTGTTTACTAGTATGATAATGCATATATTGGATGTTATGTTGTTTAACAATATTGGAAAAGTATATGATGAGGATGAATGAAATGGTGAAAAAGAGGAACGGTGTATATGTGATAATGTGTGGTGGTTAATGTGATGCATGATAGATGATTTATAATTGGTTTATAGTAGCATGAGAATAGGGTGTTGTGAATTCTGTATCTATATAATGTATGTTAGTTGTTGCGAAAGTTGTTTAGTTAAAGCATGCGGGTAGCTAGCGAGTCAGAATGACTCGATCGAGTGGGGAATACTCGATCGAGTAGGTTGGACTCGATCGAGTGGGCCGAGCTCGGTCGAGTGGGTTATACGATGACGTTGGGCAGAATGCTGTTTTGGGGAACTCGATCAAGTTGGTAGAGTACTCGATCGAGTGGGGGCTACTCGATCGAGTATGTTGGAGGCTCGATCGAGTATGTTTGTGATGGGTTCTGATCAGACTCTGGGGTCGAGACACTCGATCGAGTAAGTAGGGAGCTAGATTGAGTGTCCTTTACTCGATCGAGTGGTTATAGCTACTCGATCGAGTGTGCGTTGTGCAGGTCGTATATGCTTTTAAGCCGTGGGATATGTGTTTATGTTTTCGTCTTCTCTTATATAGTTCAAAGATGCCGCTAAAGAGATCTGCAATGCATGCTAGGGCTGAGTTGATGAGTGTGGATGAGGTGAGTAAGATGCTTAAAGCATTAGGAGGCGCTCACTGAGGCTCTGAAAAGGTTTACAAAGGACAAGGATGCTGGGGTGGACTTTGCTAAGATGAGCACTGCCATAACTTGCTTCAATCCAAAGGAGTATCTGGGTACTGGTGAGCTAATTTTGCTAGACAATTGGCATAAAGAGATGGAGAATATTCTGAATGTGGTTCATTGTCCTGAGGATTTTAAAGCGGAACAAGCCGCGTTCTACTTGAGGGGTGCTGTAGGTGAGTGGTGGGACAAGGTAAGGGAGAGTGATTTGGATTCATATCTGAAGCAGGGGAAATCGGCTATACCTTGAGGTGAGCTTAGGAAAGCTATGCGTCGGGAGTTTGTACCTGAGCATGTTCGTAGTAAGCTGAGGGAGGAGTTTGATGACTTCAAAATAACTCCGGATATGACTGTGGCTCAGTATTACCATCAGTTTAATGAGAAATCGAGGTATGCAGAGGATATGGGGTTGAGTGAGGAGAATTTGGCGCTGAGGTTCGAGAAAGGCTTAACGTACAAAATTATGGAGAAGTTACCGGTTGGTGTTCTTACAGATGTCAAGGAGGTATATGAGCAAGCAGGGAGGGCTGGGAGATTGGTCGAGTTGACCAAAAAGAACAGGGAGAGAGGCTCTGAGAAAAGGAAGGCTGAGAGTGAGGGTGAAGGTCAGTCCGGTTACAAGAAGGGTAACTATAACCAGGTGAGGGCTTACTCATCAGGATCAGGTTTTAGTGGCGGAGCTTCGTATGGGCGTGGACGTGGTAGTGGTGCTGGTAGCTGGAGCATATCTTGTTATAACTGTGGCGGTATGAGCCACAAGAGGCATGAGTGTACCAGTGCTGTGGTGAGGGGTTTTCAGAGACCGTCATAGGGAAGTTTCTCTCAGGGTCCGTCTCAGAGCTATGATAGCAACAGACCGGCTGGGTCATGGAATAACCACAGTGGTCAGAATAACCACTTGATCACGGGTACCTTTCTTGTTAATGGCGTTTTTACCTTTGTTTTGTTTGATTCGGGGGCGTCACATTCTTTTATATCGTCGAGTCATGCTAAG
>VHZZ01000213.1:223033-235671 GCA_009801015.1 Silene noctiflora
GTAGTAGAGTGAAAATAGACCAAGTATTAATATTTCCATATAATAGCAGGATACCAATAATATGTATGACAACTGTTAGTTTTAAGAAAAAAGAAAACTTAAAACAATAATGAAAAGGGGGAGATAAATGACTTAAAAACGAAAAACAAGATATATAAAAGAATTTTGGGATATTCTATGGTGTATCCCCGAGTTTTTCGATTTTCTATGTTGTACCCTTAAATTTTTGAAATTTTATGGTATGCTCCTAAACTCTATACATTAGTCTATACAATGACCTTATTCATTGTCTTTCTTAACGTAATTTCTTAATTGATCTATTAAATCGTCTATTTATCATTCCAATTACTTGACAACCTACACATTACTTATTAATTCACCAAATAATCATTAACCCACCAGATAGTATATGAATTTCACTCAGATTCATCAAATCATCATTATTATTTCATGCTTCATAACAGGAGTTTTTAATAATAGTTTGTGCTTATTAAAAGTGATTTGTGATGCTTCGCGTATAGGATGGTGATACAACATTAATAAGTCAAAATAAAAGTCAAATTACGGCTGTTTTATGATGATAAAGTTAATGGAGATTTGAAGGAGGTCATGATAGAGAATAAGTAAGAAGTTTAGGGGTACACCATACAATTTCAAAAATGTAAGGTACGACATAGAAAACCGAAAAACATAGGGGTACACCGTAGAATATCCCAAGAATTTTCTTGAAGAAATCATGGATAACCTTACTCAATAAAGAAGTCACTATATCTTATGTTAAAAACCCTATGAATACACATTCACATAAATAAGCATCAAAATAGTATACCGGTGCAATTTTGCACGGGTTTAAGACTAGTAAAATAAAGAAATAAGATCCAAAAAAAAAAAAAATAACTACTCCACCACTACTCCACTCCTTCCTTCTACACTCATCATCTTCTACTCACTCTCCTTTGACTCTTGTCCTCTCCATATCCTTCAAGATTCCGATGAACCACAACTCCAACCACAATCCCCGCTCTCGCTATCCTCCTGGGATCGCCAACGCCCGAGGCGGCGGCAGTTACGGCTACCAAAACCCTAATTACCAATCTAGGCCGCCGTACAACAACCACCAACAACCTCCGCCACCGCAACAGCATTACGTTCCGCGAAACAATTACCAACAACAACAGCAACAACCACCGCAACAGCAGCAGAATTATCAGCATCAGCAGCAGCAATGGATGATGAGACGGCCTGTTAACAGTAGTAATAACAGTAACAGTAATAGTAATAATGTTGCGAGTGATGATTCGATTAATGTTATTGAAGTTGACAAGACTATTAATCATACTTCTTCCGTTGATTCCAGGTTATTCTACTAATTTTCGCCCTTTTGTCGAATTAGACTGTTAATCATACTTCTTCTGTTATGTAATTTTCGATAACTTTCTTCTGTTAGGCGAGTATTTGTTATGATTGTACAAGTGATGAAGGTAAAGAGATGCTTTAGATTTGAAATTTCGCGGAATTTAGAATTAGGTGAATTCCTAAAAATACCGGAGAGTATGTATTTCTGGATGACTGAATAGTGTGAAAGTTTTAGTTTTCGTCGATTTTGTTGTTTGTGGATCATACATGGTATAATGTTATTAGGTATGCTTTGTACTGTATGTAAGTAGTCACAAATGAAAACTGCATTTGGCTCTGGGACGACAAAAACGGTCCATGAGGCTAATTGTTGTGGGATAGAGGTTGTAATTTATGGCATAGGAAGGCGAAGGGAGATCACCGGTGTAAGATCTGTAATGTGCTAGGAGAATTGGTAACTGATAGTTTTGCTATCTTGTGGGTGATTTCGTGATTGATTTTCAATATCTGTTGACTTTTCTAAATTTATTGACCTGGAATTTGAGGGATATTTAGATATTGGCTCTACTAAAGGGTTCTTGGTGCATTGAGACTTGAGAGACTGAATGGCGCATGGAACGCCAGATGTATAAACTTGTCCAGCATACAGCATTGCAATCCTTGTGAAATATCAGTATATCACGGAAGCGATGTCTTTTCGCAGTCTAATATTGGGATTAGATATAATTCTGAAACTGTTTTGAGTAAAAGCAGTAGGGACACCCATATCATTATTTCTTAAGTCAGTCAAACTGATTGGTAGATTTAATATTGACACTCTATTCTACGTGGAAGTCTTTGCGATTTTCTTACACTGAGTCTTGGGATCATGTTCAGAGGTCACTTTGGTTCCCCTGTATCTCGATGGAGTAAAGTGCGGTTCCACAAATATGAGTGAAATATGATTCTGGTTGAGAGTTGGGGAAGGTTGAGGTAAAACTATAAGATAATCAAGAGGTTTGGAGTAAGCAACCAGTTTGATTTACAATATTTTAGTTGTGTGCACGGAGGACAATAATCTTTTGACTATTAGTTGATAAAATGAAGTTTCTCGCTTTTGGTTGCTATGTGAGAGGCTGTCAGTGGCACCATTATTATGCAAGGCGCATGCAGACTGGTATCATTTGGCATAAGTATGATGACAAATTACTGCATCTAATTATGTGGTGTTGCATTGTGTGACTCTGTACAGTCTCTCTAAGAATTATGTGGTGTTGCATTGTGTGACTCTGTACAGTCTCTCTAAGAGCATGTACAATCCAAGTTGGTCCCCACGTTTGGAGAGCAAAAGATTTTTTTTTTTTTTTTTTTTTTCCTACAATAAGGTGTTCTCGTAGGTTTTTTTTGTGTGCTCTCTAAAGAATAAAAATGGAGAAAAGCTCTCTTAGGGCTCTTCGGGAAGAGCGAAGGAGAGCTAGCTCTTCATTTGAAGTGGGCTATAAAATGTGAGGATGTGAAAGAGAGTTAGATTTTCATTTTTTTATGTAAATGTAAAAACAGTGCAACCAAAAATTAAGGTGGGGAGCATGTAGAAGAGCTTTGTTATTGCGGGTGTAGAAGCACTTGGTGCTCTCCAATGAGAGAGTGAAAATGAAGAGCAAAATAGGTGCTCTCCATCTTTTACATTTGCACACGCTCTAAGCCATGGTGATTGACAAAAAACATGGTGCTGGATTCAGGAGCCGAGACTTGCATTGGTTGCTTGTGGATCATCCTCTATATCAATCTGTGATCAATGGAGGGATGAAATGATGAATGTATCTTATGATCTTACCTTGATCTTAGTCAAATGCTTAACAAATTTATGGATTCTCCACTAATATGTTCTAGTGTATTGTTGTGTTATCATTGTTAAACTATGAAGTGTCATATTTGATGGTTTGTGCCGGCCAGATGTGTACAACTCTGTTTCATGAGCAGATAGTAATAAAAATATTGTGATTTTGCTATTTTTTTTTTTCTAACAAACGATCTATGTGAAATATACACTCACATTCCCTGAAATTTTTGGTTGCTGTCAAACGCTGTCATTTGACTTTCTTATTGCTGTTGGTTCAGCTCTGAAGATTGGAAGGCGAATTTGAAGCTTCCAGCGCCTGATACTCGTTTCAGAACTGAGGTACTACCTGTAGATTAGCAACTTAGTTCTTTTGTTCCCCATATATTGTTGGCCGACGGATTCCGCTAATCTTCTTATTGTGGGACTGCTGAACTATTTTGGTTTAACTTTCATAGTCACTTGATTTCAGATTCAATGAAAATAGCCATGAGGTAAGAAACCTGCTAACTGGGGGTCTGAGTGTTCAAAATGTAACACAGACTTGGTCCGGGATGGAAAGGATTTTGTTTCCGGAAAGACCTATTAACCATAGAGAAACCAGTGCTATTGAAATTGTTTATTTTTTTTTTCTTAGGACTGTAGTTCTTCTCCTTTATATATTCAAAGCACATTGGGGTATATAGATTCAAAAAAAAAATGGGATAGCTGGAGAACCATATAAATTGACATTAAAATTGAAAAGAATAAGCAAATGATATATGAATGGAACTATTTTTCTGCTTGCTTAGTGAACTAAAACAATCTCGATATGAAACAAAATACCGGAATCAGGAACTAATAAATGGAAGCTCCTCATGGATTAGATGTTCACTTCACAGGAATTCTCCTTTTAACTGATATTTACATACATGAATTAATTATTGATAACTAGAAGATTCATGCATGTTGATAGGACTTTTCTTGCATTGTTTCTTGGGTGTGATACTGTGTTAGTTTGACTATATAGTTTATGCTATTTCAATGATGCATCAGGATGTCACAGCTACGAAAGGAAATGAATTTGAGGATTATTTCTTGAAACGAGAACTTCTTATGGGAATATATGAAAAAGGGTTTGAACGACCTTCCCCAATCCAGGAAGAAAGCATCCCAATTGCTTTAACAGGGAGCGATATCCTTGCAAGAGCTAAAAATGGAACTGGGAAAACTGCTGCATTTTGTATTCCTGCGTTGGAGAAAATTGATCCAGAAAACAACGTGATTCAAGGTGATGGACATATATTATTAGTTTTTCCTAGCCGTGGTTCAGCATATTTGACATAACTGCGTAATGTTTTGTAAATGGTTTTGTTCAATGCGTCCTATGTTCTTATTCTTCTTTGCAGTTGTTATACTCGTTCCGACGAGAGAGTTGGCCCTTCAAACGTCACAGGTTTGCAAGGAGCTTGGAAAACACCTAAAAATTCAAGTCATGGTCACAACAGGAGGGACAAGCTTGAAGGATGATATTATGCGTTTGTATCAACCAGTTCATTTGCTGGTTGGAACTCCCGGAAGAATTTTGGATCTGGCAAAGAAGGGTGTATGTGTTTTGAAGGATTGTTCCATGCTTATCATGGATGAGGTATTACCCGCAGTTATTCCCTCCAGTGTGTGCTGTCTCTAGTCATCCTTCCGATTCTGTGTCAAGTGCTGATCAGATGTCAGCCTTTAGGGAAGAGGTCTTCACATTTTGGACTCTTTTTATTTGACATTTGACTTTTAAATATTAGTGTGCATTTTTTGTTAGCAATCTGAGTATCTGACCATTCTTAGGTCTAATGAAAGCCTTTCTGGTTCGTAATCTTACCATTTTTAGGTTTTAGATACCTTGTTTTATGTCAGAAAACTTGGTCATAGAAGCTATGTGTTGACTATTTTGTTGCCTGTGAACGTTGGCTTTCATGTATGTGATGGTCCATGTATCTTTTTTCCAGGCTGATAAACTTTTGTCCCCTGAGTTCCAACCTTCACTGGAGCAATTAATTAGTTTTCTTCCTGAAAGTAGGCAGATTTTGATGTTTTCAGCAACGTTTCCTGTGACTGTCAAGGACTTCAAGGATAGATATTTGCAAAAGCCTTATGTAATTAACCTTATGGATGAGCTCACTCTAAAGGGTATTACTCAATTTTATGCTTTTGTTGAAGAAAGGCAGAAAGTTCACTGCTTGAATACACTATTCTCTAAGGTTAGCATCAGCTTATGTCTTGCAACAATTTGAAGTTATGTACAAACGGCTTTGTATCATTGTTTTGTGAGTTGATTTTCAGCTTCAAATAAACCAGTCGATTATTTTCTGTAACTCTGTGAATCGAGTGGAATTACTGGCCAAGAAAATTACGGAGCTTGGTTATTCCTGCTTTTACATTCATGCTAAGATGCTCCAAGACCACAGAAACAGAGTATTCCATGACTTCCGTAATGGCGCTTGTAGAAACCTTGTTTGTACAGGTAGTGGAAGCTTTCCTCTTCGTCATCACCTAAATTGGGTTCAGGTTTTCTTTCAAGTTTTCCTCTTATTTTCACTAGTGAGAAGATTACTTTAAGAGTTTAAGATTCAGTGTGAATTTTTTGGAAAATATATGAGATACTCATTATAATGCTTTTGAGAAATTTGTACTCGGTATTATTTTAGGAAAATAAACTAAGCTGAGAAAAACGTGTTAGCTTCGATCTGAGCAAAAAAGATCAAACAACTTGGAATTATTGGAGAGCGGTTCTTAAAAAACTTTTGCAAATTGGATGGCACGGAGATTCTTTTGTATTTCCCTCCTTTGTGCCACCCAACCTACCATAAAAAGTGTGAGCTTTACTGATAAATTCTCTGAGTTATTTAGGCGATAAGCATTTGATGATTTATTATGAAAATCACGTTTATCACGTTTTATCTGTACGGTTCAGCTGATTCAGTATCCAATGATTTACTGGGAAGTTTTGTCTCTCTCTACTGTTCCTCATGAGGGTTTTAGAGCATTGTATTAACATTCGCTGATGCGCATTTGCTGCTCATGATGTGGCATTGGACATATATTATAGTCCATGTTTTGTGAGAGCTAGAAGAAAGCTTTTGCTAGCTGAAGGACTTTTTGCAGTTATGTACCTACCAAAGATATACTTCCTCCGTTCCATTGAGTTCTTTACGTATTCCGTTTTGGGCCGTTTCATTTGATTGTTTACGCTTCTATTTTTAGACATATCATGAGCATGCAAATGACCAAAGTACCCTTACTTTTAATTAATCCAAACTCACCCTCTTCACTCAAACTCAACCACCATCGCTGACATCGCCAAGGCGCCAACCATCAACCACCGTTGACACCACCACTTAACACCAACAACCAACCAACCGCACCACCACATTCCCACCCATCATGACCAACCACCACTATCACAAGTCACAACACCACTTCACCATTTTCGACGCCTAATCTACAATCTCTACCGATCTCCACCGCCAAACTGTAGCACCACCACTACTGATATCACCGACCATCTTCATCTCTCTCCTAAACACCAACGCTCCTCCTTCGACCTATTGTATAATGCGCAAGTCTGAGTCTCCGCCGCCGTCATGATTTTTACCACCGCATCTCCCCATTCTCTTTTAGGCACCAAGCGGTGGCTCCTTAGCGGTCTTTTGGGCAAGAAATAGTGACTTGATTGCTATGGCGGAGGTGCGGCTGCAACAGCGGAGTACAGGTAGTTGTGGTGTGGTTGAAAAGTGGAATCTAATGGTTGTTCAATTTTTTTTTTTTTTTGGCGGTGAGCACGGTGGTTCAAGCATTTCTATGGTGGCTATGAAGTTTGGTGAGGAAGGAGAGAGGGAGTTAGTGGGCTTAGTCTATCAGTAGTTTGGTGAGGAAGCAGGTGGATGATACTTCGTATGTGATAACTTAACGAGGGGTTGTAATGTCATTTAACAACCAAATTCCTCTTTACATCACCTGTTTTGCCCTTGTCTTAGTATTTGTGCAAAAAGCAAACGTAAATAAATCAATGGAACGGAGGAAGTATTAAACAAGTCTAGCTTTAAAAAAATTTTAATCAAATAATTGCTGTCTTTAGAAGCAGCTTTTCTGCTTAAGCTCTTGGTTAAATGCTCAAATACAGATCCTCCACTAGTAAAAGCCAATGTGATTCATTCTTTTAACTTCTCATATTGTCTCATGCTTCTGTGTCTAATTGTCAAACTTCTCTAGATTATACGATTCACTGTGAAGGTGATACAGTATTGCTCTTAGTTACAAACTTACGATACTAAATAATACTAATTGCTAAAGATAATAAGTGGATTTGCTGTTTTGGGCTTATAGCTGATGTTCTTGTTTGGTTTGTTAACAGATTTGTTTACAAGGGGTATTGACATTCAAGCAGTGAATGTAGTGATAAATTTTGATTTCCCAAGAAACGCAGAAACTTACCTACACAGAGTATGTGGGGATCTTTTATTTTTTATTTTATTATAATTGTGATCTCCCCTTACCTTGCAATTTGCGGGAGCTGTTGAGGCATAGGAGTGATGTTTATTGTGATCTCCCCCGAACCCCCTCCCTCTCTCTCATACTCTGTAATTTACTTTATGTTTGTATCTTTCCAGGTTGGTCGTTCTGGAAGATATGGACACCTTGGGTTGGCTGTTAATCTAATTACATATGAGGACCGTTTCAACTTGTAAGTTTTGTGTTTGACTTTCTCTGAGAGTAAGTATTTTTGCAGCATTAAGCAAATCTTCATTTTTTTTACAGGTACAAGATCGAGCAAGAGCTTGGTACTGAAATTAAGCAAATTCCTCCACACATAGATCAGGGTGTTTACTGTCGATGACAAAACTATGTGAATGGTGGTGAGTGGGACAAAAAGTAAATGTTTGCTTTTGTGGTTTCTGTCATGTATTCTTGTAGTTTGATGATGTCTTCCCTTTCAAGTTTTCCCTACCTCTTTTTCATAGGACTTGGGTTAGTGGAATTAGATTATTTCACATATTTTAGGATGAGAATGTCTTATTATAAGAAATCATCCTTCAGCAAACAAATGAGATAACAATAAACCAAGTAACTAAACCCCTTCCTCATCCCACTTCGTTAAATCACAATAATGCCCCCGCTCCTTTATTACCTGTTCCTTTTTTGAGGTCTGGTCACCCATGTGACCATGCTGGGCCCCCTAAGCCAGCCGCCCCTTGTCCACTCACGTAAAAGCCACGACACCGTCACCCTAATATAATCCCTTCGTGGAAAAGTTTAGGCTAGGGAAATGGTAGTGGTGTTAAAGGGGAGAGGAGTGGGAGTTTTTAAGAGGTTTGGGGGAGGGTACTGGTTGAAGGAGAGATGAGCTGGTTGTGAATGACGCGTATTGATAATTGCATTGTTCGGTAGCTACTCCACAATACAAGTAGCACATTAATTTAGGGAGTCATTTTGTGTACTCCATGTTTCAAAGCCAAAGAATAGTGAGCCGTTGAATCCACAAGAAATGTTCTGTAAATCCTAGCTGCAGAAGTGTTGTGTGCAGCTTTGTTGTTTGGGAGACAGTTTGACAAGGAATATGACTAATGATTAGTGAAGAAGACATGGGTTCTGCGGTTGGATGTTAATATCCAAGGATATGGCTTTGCCTGGGTTTTTAATGTAGTTGAATTAGGTGATTATTTAGGTATACCATTCTTTTTGGGAGCTAAAGAAATTCAATTTACAGCAGAATCATATCCTATTACCAGGTTATTGTTGCTTCTTTTAAACTATTGGTGACCGACTTCGTCTAATACAGTAGGTTACTGCTGGTTGAAACTCAAGTTGTGCATTACCTGAATGAATGTCCTGTTCGGCAGTTTGAGGAATTCCCTTACTTGATCATATGGACCTAGTTCTGTATCTTAAGCTGGTTATCTGTTAACAATAACAGGTACTCTCTGGCAATAAGGACATGCATTATGCAAATTATGACTTATTATGCACGGATTCAATTTGCATTATGTTTACCCAGGAATAGCTGGACAGGTCACCAGATTTCATAATGCAACATATTCGAATTCTTAATATGGATAAGCGATTCGCCCAAACTAGAGCATAATGCAGTATAATTATAACTAAATACTGTAATTTTATGTTCTTCAATATACGTAATTCATGTGAATCGCTTTGCAATTCGGTAGGTGAGTACACTGCTAGATTCATCTTTACCCCATTTGTCGGAGCCCTTCAAACACTAGGGTAATATTGTTGAACATGAGAGTCTCCTCCCTCCCCACACCCTCTTCTTTTGTAATAGGGGTTAGGCATGTTTACAATTTTTGCTATTTAAGTCGTTGAATGGTGGTAATTGGTATTCAGGAGTCATGACCTGGGATCATAACCGATCATGGCTGTCAGCGAAAATGTTACATGTGGTCAATGCTCAAGGCTCCATTTATGTGTAGCACTTGTTCAACTTTTTCTGTGTCGACAGTTTTCTTATTTGAAGGTGGAAACTCATCCTTTTTGTTACAGGTGGTCAATGCTCAATGCTGCTGTTGAAACAGTTTGGGAATATAAGCAGCTGAAGAATGTCGTTTCTCTTTGAGGCGACCTTGTGCTTTCCATTCAACTTGGCAAATCCTAAAATCTAATTGTGCTTGTTCACAAGTGTGAAATGTCCGACACTTAGACCTTCGACAAGTGAAAAAGGTTCTGTAAGTTTTTTTTCTAGTCCTCTGTTTGCTCATAACATTAGTTGATCACTCTAAACATGCTACTGGCTACTTAATCTGGACCGTATGTACATCAAAGGCTTCCTAGTCCTATTATCTCTTGAACATTGTAATTGTATTGTTGCACTTTGGTACGTGCATATTACCTTAATGTCTAACATTGTAATTGTATTGTTGCACTTTGGTACGTGCATATTACCTTAATGTCTAGCGGTATTTTGTTGATGTGGTCTCAGTATACTCATTTATCGATCATATAATGTTGGATCTGAATCTAGATAAGTGAGATCCAAAATATTCTGACCAGGTTCAAATCTGATAGTATGAGATCCAAGAATCGGGCCCAAGTCGTGATATTTCGCTTCTTTGCGGATCCAGACCTATCTTACTTAAGGATGGTAGTAGGATGAAAAGGCGGAGATTGGTATTGTCGTCGTTTTATTAAATTTGTGGTATTGAAGTTGGTCAAATGTGGCACTTATTAATGTGTTGTTGCCTTTTGGCAGCTTAATTGAGGGGAACTCAAATTTCATGTGACACTAGTTTTCTACGCCTTCACATTATTCCTGAGATCACGGTAAAAGATAGATTGTTGTTGTTTTGTCATCTTAACTTCCAACTATCTACTTTGACCATGGTCAACACTTCTTCTCTTGATCAATGTTAGACCTCGTTTGGTTGACCGTGGCGAATTGGAAAATCCCGTGATTCGGAGAAATGGGAGTTTCGTGTTAATTCAACTCCGAATGTCAACCAAACGAGTTGGGTAATTCACATGAATTTGTCAATTCACGTGTTTTGTAAAATCATGGGAAACCGCATGGTAACCAAACGACACCTAATTAGGTTGATGTTTGGTTGGAGTAAATATGATGCACCTCCTTTTAATTATTTGTTTACCTTTTTCCCTGAAGGAGTATTATAATAAAAAGTATATAGGTTTCGATATTTTGATAGTTGCAACTATTATGGGGTTTATGTGTTTGATTAACCCTCATTGAAATTAGACATGACTAATATAGTACTAGTACAATTATATGTATACACGATAGTGTGCATCAGTAGTGTATAAGTAGTCTAATAGTGGCCGCATAACCGTCTAGATTTTTTTGCGTTATATACAAAATTTTACTTTTACTATATTACATATTGGTCAAATCAACATTTCATTAATTTTCATATTTCACTAAATGTAATTAAATTTAAGAAAAAAAAATTAATATGTAAAACTAATTGACAAAATTGAATAATGTCATATTTTAATTAATTAATTTTTTTAAAAAAATTCAACGCTAATAATTTTTTTTTTTTTTCTAAATTCCCAACTACCTCCCCTCGCCCTTCCCCCAACTCTGGCGACCCCAACAATGGCCAGCGCACCATCAAAACCTCATTTTGACGCCACCAACGACCTCTCCCCCAACAAACTACCTCCTTCCCCGTCTCCACCAGCGAACTACCACCCCCTCCTTCACGCTCGTGTCCCACCCCTTCCTAGCGCTGACGATCCAACTCGACATTTCACCTAGCAAGGTTGCCACCGGTCAACTCACCATTGGCGTGCTTCCAACCCCAACCCCAACCCAACCCCAACCCCAACCCTAACCCCAACCCCAACCCCATCTCCTATAACCACCAGCAAACCCTACCTTTCTCGATCCACGAATCCCTCTACCACCCCTCCTCCCACTACCTACATCATCCATTGGAACGTGACGCCCTTCACATCCATGCTGCAACCGACCACCACCTAACAACCGCCATTTACCTTAATAAATCAAAAACCCTAATTTGATAATAGAAGTTTTACAAAAACGATGAGTCATAATTCTATATACATTTATACCTCCCCTTAATTGCTTTTGAGATGGTTTTGTGCTATATTATTTTAATTATATGGCGTTTATGTTAAAAATGTCAATACTTTCGCCTTTTGGTGTTTAATGTAGATTCGATGCATTTGTGGAGCAATTGGACAATATGGAGCACCGTGGAGTCGGCAAGGCGTAATGCGAGAAGATTAGTACAAGAATCAAGAAGGAAACGAGAAGAGAAGACACGAAAGAAAGCTACAAGCTAAGGACGCTCGATCGAGTATGCAAACACTCGATCGAGTCGTGATGACGTGAACACTCAGATTGAGTGTTTTGTATTTCATGCTTTTCACGAAACTTCCTTAAGTCGGTTTATTTTGTAATATAATAGGAAGTTCGTAGATTATTATTAGGTTACGCTTTATTCCGCAAAAAAACTATTAGAATCCTTTAAGTTTATTATTACTACGCATTGTTTTTAGATCTATCTCGCTACTTACGGTATTGTTATTATGTTTTCATTAATTCAAGTTCTAGTTTCATTATTACTTGGTGGTTTATCTTTTACATGCTTTCAATTATGTTTTTTTTTTCATCTTATTGTTGTTATTATTATTAGTACGAGTAGCTAATCAATATCAATATATATATTTGAGGCTTTTTTCGAGCGACGTGATAGTCTCCAACTTTTTTAAACTACCTAAATTATTCAATCAATATATTAGTATTAACATATATTATTAAATTAGGCTATTCCAATTCTATTCAAAATTGTAATTAATTAATTAATTATTAAATCAATATATTAGTATTAAGTTATACATCAATATATTAGTATTAATATATATTATTTAGTTAGGCTCATCCAATTCTATTCAAAATTGTAATTAATTAATTAATTATTAAATAAATATATTAATATTG
>VHZZ01000214.1:23979-34277 GCA_009801015.1 Silene noctiflora
CGTTCAAGTTATATGGACCAAACAACACAGCTCATAGTAACAGTCCAGCTTACTGTTATTCAATCAGAGTAACAGTGAGCTAAATTGTTACTTAGCCGTTACTAAGTACTTTACTTAATTGCCTTTACATTAAGGACACAAAATTAATTCTAATCTTGATTGGGCTGGTTTCAATGCTTCATCTTCCTGAAAAAAGTAAACTAAGAAGGCACACATGAGAGTGGCATGTCATCATCAATCAAAGGGACTCAACAGTATGACAGTATGAGTGTATATTAGTTTTTTTTGTTAATTAAATATCATTTACATTGGCTTCAAAAAACATATTATCAAATATGCCAGTTCAAGAAAACAACTGATGTATTTGATCAAATACGTCAGTTTTGGACATACCCGACACAACCATTATGTCGGTTTGTTTATAGAATTGACGCAAATAGCTTAACTAAAGGGCGAAAAATGTATTCCCGCCAAAAGTGAGCACTCTTTGCGTCGGTTTATTTAGAACCGACGTAATTTAATCGACGCAATAAAGGTTTTTTCTACTAGTGTGTAGTGTTATTGTATCTGTGTTAGATTTGTGTTATTGTTATGTTACTCTAGTACTTTGTTGTTATTGTAGTGTTATTGTATCTATGTTAGATTAGTGTTATTGTTGTGTTATTCTATTGTTAATGTAGTTTTACTATAGTGTTAATCAATTGCGTTTTTCACATGTTTTAGCCTAGTGTTATTGTGGGAGAAAATAATGTGGAATTTGGGATAATAATTAGACTAGTATAGATCCCGCGTATTCGCGGCATATATAGACATTTTTACTTTTTTACCGTATTACTTATACATTTTAGATTAATACCTCATTCATTTTCATATTTCTTCTGATTGAATTATATTTTGATTTGGAAAAAAATTAATCTAAAAATTAATCAAGATAATTAAATAATTTCATGAAATGTTTATTTTTATGAAAATATTTTAATTACTCAATCTAGTGATTTCATTTATATAAATTTTCCAAAATTCTTTTAATTCATTTTTTTTCGTAACGAAATTAAACAACAGTGTATGGTTATGCATAGTTATTATTTTATTTATACCAATTTTATTTCATTTTAATTAAAAGATTAATTTTTAAAGTTTAATGGTGAAAATATTATAGGTTGATGAAATGATTGTTATCTTTTAAATGAAAGATTAGTTAGTTTATTAATTAAATAAAATCTATTTTATTAAATTGGAGCATTTTGGAAGGATTAATTTTTGAGGATCGTTATTCTCCTAGTAAATAAGAAATTGCATTCGTGTAAAAAAAATAGTTATTTATGTTATAGTATAATTAGGACGTAAATATTGTGAAATAAAGTAGCTGACATATTAGGTATGCATATCTATAGCAAGTGAATTTATTTTAGTATGTAAAATACTTGGGCGGGAAAAGTGAGCGGGATTATTTGAAGGGGTGTTAATTTTTTAGTATATAGAGAATTCCCTCTTTATAAAACACTTCTTCTAATCCTTAAACCTCTATTAATAATACTAGTGTAGATCCCGCGCGAAAGCGCGGATTTTTGAGATAAAAACATAAGAAAATTTGATAATAATTATATTTATTCCATTTTTAAAAGGGTAGAGAATTTGCTTTGTTCATATAAAAGCTAAATAATAATTTATAAAAAAGTGTGACCATAATTACAACTAATATCTATGGTCTATGATTTATTAGAAATTAAATATTGTATAAGACTAAATATAGATAGTGAGCTCAATTAATTAGAATGCAAATATTTTATAGAAGAGTGTCAAATAGGAGGGAAAATTAAGCGGGAAAATTTAGAGCTTTGTTAATCTTTTAGTATATAGGGGATTGCTAACACGATTTCATATTATATGAAAAAGATACACACCGTTTACGGTCTACCTGGTGTGTATAAGAATAAAATAGACGTAATTTATTAATAAGGGTGGGAGTGCAAAACGCCAAAGAGGATCAAGCCATGAGTATAAAAAACCACAAGTTACACAACATAATTTATGTTTTAAAAGACTTGCCTCAACACCTTAATGACCTCAATAACAATCAACCAGACAACAATACCATTTGTCAATATTCCTAGCATTTCCTTTAGCTTCAAAAAAGATTCATTCTTTAACCGAAATACATCAATATGCCTAAGAAATTACACATTCGGATAAACATGTTCAATAATAAGTCACCATGGTCCATGGCCTCGTCTCGATCCGCGCAACAAAACTCAGCTAAGATGAAGTCAACCCACGACGACGTCGATTCAATAATTGGCGAATTTGATATTGACTACATATCATTCACACTCTTCGTTTTTTCCCCAAATTAACAAGCTCAACCAAGTAAATTATTAACCGAGCTGGGTTCCGAAAACCATCGTTGTAACTCACCTGCAGAATTCAGCGTGTTAAGAAACCAATCCACAGCCGAAGAATCATCCTTATCCTGGAAAGAGGAACTGAAACTCAACCAATCAATACAATGAGGGTGTGTTTGGATTGAGGGATTTGGAGGGAAAGAAAGGGAGGAAAAGTGGGATATTTAAGATACCTTGTTTGGATAACACATAAAGGTGGAGGGAAATGGAGGGGGCGGATTTGAAGGGATCAATTTTCCCTCATACAAGGCAAATCAAAATCTCTCCCCAATAGGCAAGATTTGGAAGGAAATTGTATCCAAACACCCACAATTCATTTACCCTCCCCTTCCCTTACCTCCCTTTTCTCTTGCCTCCTTCCCCCTCCCCTCCCTTTCTCTCCACTTTTACTATCCAAACAAACCTTGAGTCTTAATACTACCTCGCGTTGACCTGGAAAATCCAACATGCATAACATCATTAACGTACTCATCTACAGAGTGAACCGATACTAAACGAAATAAACGGCTTTTGAAATAGGGAAAGACGATCATGTTTGTTGATCAAATTATTGAAATCTTTCAAATAAATCGTTTTTTTTTTTGTTTGAGTTGAGAGAAAGAAAGAGAGAGGGGAGGTTGAAGAAAAGAGATTTGTTTTAATGGGGTTATGTTCAGCTTCAGGATGGTGCCTGTGTTTTTGTCGGCTGCTCAACAATAAGAATTGAATTTAATATTTTTTTTAAACACACCCAAAGCTATTTGAGGCGTTTAGAAAAAAAAACATTGCAAATATAATTATATGAGGAGTTTCATACCTAAACGCCGCAAATAACAACCCCAAATCCCTCTTTATTCACTCATCAGTCATCCAGTTAAAAATGCCAACCCCAAATCCCTTCATTATTTCCTCACTCTCTCCTTCATCCCTCACGATCTCACACCCTCTCAATCCATTTCGTCGACCAAGGTGGCCAACCACCACTTTCCACCACGCACCATGACGGGCCACTGTACTTCATCGCACCATTGTTTTCTCATCTTTCATCCTTGAGTTTATACCCTAATTTTGTTCCGCAATTCGGGTATACTTACTGTTTTATTTCAATTGAAAATTTTGATCTTTGGGTTTGAATTGTTAGTGTATTAGTTCATATTGTTGAGGTACATGATAATTAAAGTAAGGTTTCTTTTTCCTGTCGATTTCCATTGCTGATGTATTAGTTCAAATTAAGGTTGTTCGATGATGGTGAAATTCGTAGGTGATGAGATTGTTATTAATGAAGATCAATGAAATATATATGTCTGACTTTTGTCGTTCACAATGGTGAATTAACACCAAGTTGGCAATTAAATTGCTGCTTTGTCAATTTTAATGGAAGTTGTTGATTTGAGTTGCAACCAAAACGAGAGGGGTGGTGGAATTAATGGGTGATTTTAGCAAACTCATTGATCATTTTGTGTTTACCAACTATCTATGTATCATTTCAATCCGTCATTTGTAGTTAGCACTGTTATTTCTGGTTGCATGAATAATAGTCAGTGGTGTAGCGATTAGTCTAGTTTAGCAGGGGTTAATAAAGGTTATTTTGATGGTTAATTTGTAGGTTGAGAAATATTTTTGGTGGATTTTAGTGCATATGTCTTAGGTGTTGGTTTTGGGATGGACTTGTGTGTAATCATGGGTTAAATGGATTGATTTCTTATTGTATATGGAGAGGGCTTTTTCAGAGATTGGTAATGGGGTAAAGATGTCATGTGAGTGTGGATTTTTAAGCAAGTCAAAGCCTAAAGACTAAGGTCAAAACAAGGAAACATCACGAGGAAATGCCACTCGGAGTGGTCAAACAAAGACTCTTGAACTTCTAGCCGCTTGGAGTGGCAAAATACCACTTGGAGTGGCTCAACATTGGATTCCGACAACTCCTTAATTCTCCTGTATTTTGGAAATTATGTTCGTACTTTATGAGACTTTATGAAGATGCTCTATGAAGACCTATATAAGAAGATGTTGTTGATCAATTTCCTTATATTTTCACATACTTCTTCTTCCTTTAAATCATTAGAAACATCAAATAATTCCTAATTTGTAGATTAATTTAGTTATTACTTTCGTATGGAAGACTAACTTTCTCATCTTGGGTCAAACAATTTAAGCAAATGAAATAGTATTTTTTAAGACTCTTTACTCTATATTTTTATCTCTTGAATATTGATTTCTATTCTCAATTCATTATTATGATTATTGATAGTTATTACTAGTTTGATCATTTAGTTTGTCTTATCTCTAATCTATTGCTAGTTTAGGAATTTCAATCTTTTGTTCACTTGTCTAGACATAAGTAGCAACTAGTGTTCATCAATTGTATGCTTTTCATCATTGTTGAATTGTAGGAGAATATTAATCATATGAATTAAAGTGTAGAACCGCTTGTGTATGCATTTGTTYATCTTTGTTGGCTTCTCTAGTTATAACCTATGGCATGATTGAATTTAGATAYGCTTGGACTAGATTRTCATCACCATAAGGGTTGTTTATGTGCGCTTTTCGMARTARATAACTAAAAGTAAGGAGAAGTRGAAAATYCATGTTTTCACAACAAAGTWTTCAAGAGTAACTARAGTTAAHKAGTCMATGATCAAAACTATATCATTTGTGGAAATTGTAAGACCCAAGACTTTTTTATTATTTGATTCACACCAATCTTTTATTATTTTACTTTGTTAGATTTAGACACAAACCACAAACACCCCCCTAAATTGGTTACATTAGAATTATTTAGAAAATCCCAAGGCTGTTATTATTGCTCTATTTGCTATCGCGCTCTGACATTTTTTAAAATGTTGTTCTATAGAATGCCTATGCTATTTGTTTAAGCGTTGGAATTGATCATGTGTCGTTCGCAAACTCCTTTTCATGTTCAAAATTTATATTGTTCACTATGTTTTGGGCAATGAGTAAAGATGAATTAAAGGATGTGAATCTGATACATAAAGCTGTTTCTAGAATTACATTTTTTGGTACTGCCTTCATTATGTGGGGTGTTTCATGTGTGGCTAGTTTACTAACTTTCTGCATATATGATTTGATTTATGTTTTAAAATTTATATCACATGTTTATAGGAGTGACAGGGTGGATTACTTTTTTCTAGGATTCACCCGAGGTTGAGATGTCAACTAGATCACCTTTTATATTTCTGTCTCCACTTCACTTCTTCAATTCACTGTTAGGTTTAAGACTGGTTTACTGATAGTACTCTCAATATATGAGAGGTTTAATCAAGGACAAGGTGATTCCACAATTAATATGATTGTTGATTTCATTTTTTAATGTGCTCATTATATCATTTTGACATTCTCTTATAATTTAATTATGCATCCAGGGAGATGAAATTGAAACACGTGCATAACTGAATGATTATATTGTTGTGCAAGCATGATGAATTTGTTGTTGTTAACGAGCTAGGGCACCAGATACTAGAAAGGTTAGTGTCATAAACTTCCTTAAACTAACATTAAACTTGTCATCTTATGAGTTGAGGCATGTCCTAGGTGTCACCTGTTTTAACGGATGTTATGGTGTCGCAGTAGTGCTTGGCTGCTAAGTGCATCGGTATGGAATATTGACTTGGTTGTTTCACTTAGGCATCACTCCGCCTTATACTCATTGTACCTGCTGCTATATTTTTATTGTCATTCCCTTAGGTCATGACAATTTTTCTTTTTTAAAAGGAAGTGTGTAACAGAGACAATAAAAAGACAATTGCATCAGAGCATTTATTTGAGGCCTAGCAGGTGAGTATCCCAAGCTAAGCTATAAGCTCTTATCTTGACAAGTTCTCCTGATTCCTTATGCAAATAGGTATCCTAATGGGAGTGTTTTTTTTATTGAATTAGATTTCTAGGATACATTATAAAGCCAATTGATGCCAACTTTTTCACCATCTGCTAAGTCAGTGCTCATCATATGGATAACTCGAGTCATTAGGATCATTAAGTGAAAAATTCCCGTTTCGGAGTTTTTTTAAATTCTCTTCACTCCAGATCATAATTGTTGGTACTGTCGAGGTGATTTGCATACCTTGATACTTTCCGTGATGAATGTTCCTCAAAGTTCTTTGATTGATAAATGACTCTTAACTATTAGTCCTTTTATACGCACATTTAGTCCCCCAACTAGCCTCGTTCCACACGCTTTTATGTATGTATTAGGGTTGTTTCTTATCTTTAGTTACCTATTTGTTATTCTATGAGGTTTTGGTGCTTTTGGTAGGAGAAGAGTGCCAACCTTGGATTCATGGAGCATTTCAGAAGCTAAATTGATCGCACTTAACAATCAAGCGAGAAGGAGGGATCAAGAGTAAAGACCGTAGTAGTTGTATGAAGTATTCGGGCAATGATGGAGAGCTCTCACGAGTCCCGGAGAGCCCCCACGAGTTTTGGGGAAGCAAAGCCAAGGAGCAAGCACTAGTGGAAGACTCGCGCGAGTCCTCCCTGACTCGTGCGAGTCCACAGCCAACTCGTGCGAGTCCTACCTGACTTGCACGAGTCCCCCAACATATTGCTTCATTCGTTCATCTCAAGGACTCCCACGAGTCCTACTGGCTCTAGCATTTCCTTGGACTAATTTAAGGGGCCTAATCGTCATTTAAGCTCTTAATTTACCCTAATATTGTACTTAGTATAAATAGCCTATGTAATTTTGGATTGAGGGGAGAGGACCATTAGAACCCGTCTCTTATCTTAGATTAGTTTAATTTCACTTTAATCATTTCCTTGTTATTCAAGCAACTTTAGATCTAGTTTTTAATTGAAGAATTCTTGGGTTTTGGATTGAGGATTTGACAACTTCTCATCATTAATCAAAACTTTCTTCTATTGTTCTTCCATTCCTTTGTTAATYTTACGTTGGTATAATCCTTTTACTCTTTGCTTAATCATTTACTTACTTCCTTTTTTAATTACTTCATTATCATCATGTTCATGCTTGCTAAGATGATCGACACCCTCTTTGGCATGTTTACCATAATGATATGTGAGTAGTCCTCTAACTAAGGTAAGTGGGGGATTAAGGGGGTTAGATCTATATATGATGAGTTCATATGAATGATTGTTTGTTATGTTCTTCAACTTATTCACATGTTATATTTGATGAAATGCTTGATTGACAACCTAACATGATTCTCTATCTCTTTAACAAAACTTGTAAAACATAAATCAACTCGAGTATTGTTAGACGTGCATATGTTGAATAGGGAGAACGAAGTCATTGTAGGTGTCGTAAGCTATAAATCAACTCGGCTCCAAGACCTAAGTCTTCCTAGGGATTGTAAGATATAAACGAACTCGATCCCAACATAACTACAATCATTTACCGGATACATTACTACGATCATACCATGTTCCCCCTATGAACCCATGACACCCTAGTGCCTTTAATCAATTGTTTACATCTCCACTTTTAATTGCATGCTTTGTTATTTCATTTATTTACATTTTCGTCATAGTAGTATAGCTTTCATCTCAACCCAAATTTGTGACACCAAGACATGACTAGTTTGCATTTGATCATAGTTTGACAACCCGTCCTTTGGGATCTGCCTCTACTTGCTACTTCCTTGTTAGTTTGAGTATAAATATTGTTTGATAGGCCTTGACGACGAGCTCGTTATCAAAATGGCGTCGTTGCCAGGGATGGTGTATTGTTGAATTGTTATCATTTATTGCCTTTTAGTTGTGTCTTTTTCCTTGAGGGAGCCAATTCCTCAAGGAGGTTCTAGTATTTTTGATATTTTGCATGCCTAAGAGATTACAAGGTAATCACCTACCTATTGATCACGAGATTGAGAGAACTTTGAGAGGCATAAGGAGAACTTTTAGAGGAACTTCTACTTCAACAACAGGGGAACCAAACTTTGGTATCCAAGGGCTTGTAGACGTGGGAATTGCGCAAGTGGCAAGAATTGAGTTTACTAATCCTTTTGCAAGACAAGGAGAAGGCAACCCAATACCAAAACCACCAATCATGGCTAAATTTTCATCTCATTTCGTGCCAACCGAGGAGAACCTACCCAATGGTACTCCGACACCTACTCACTTAACTGGAAACTTCATAACGAAGTCCGCCTTTATTCAACTTGTTGAAAGAAGTCAATTCGGAGGGATGCCAAGTGAGGATCCACATCTTCACATGGAGACCTTTTGTGACTATTGTGATGCTATTTCTCAAACGAGTGTAACACAAGATCAAATTCTCTGAGTGTTGTTTCCTTTTTCCTTAATCAGAACCGCCAAGCAATGGTTGAAAAGCCTAGACAAGGCTACTCCTGGTATCGATTTCTGGAAGAATTTAGCACTCGCCTTTTACAAGAAGTTCTACCCACCCGAGAAAACCAACATGCTTAGAGCCCAAATCACCTGGTTCAAACAAAGAGATGAGGAGTCTCTCTATGAGGCTTCGGAAAGATTCAAAGCAACATGCCGCTCTTGCCCTCATCATGGGTTGACCGAGTGGTTCTTAGTCCAACAATTTTGGAATGGATTGTTTGAAAATTCAAGGAATATCCTCAATATGGGGTCAAATGGGAGGTTCCCCGAAGTTGATGACAACCAAACATGGGCCAAAATAGAATAAATGGCGGTCCATAATTCCCAATATAGTAGGCCAAGAAAGACCACTAGAGGAGGAAAACATAATATGGATTCTGTCACTCAACTAAGTGCCGATTTGAGTGCACAAATGTGTTCTCACGTCGATACAATGAACTTGAAATTTGACAAAGCTATCACAAAGACAAGTGAAGCCTCTAATTCATTGAAGCAACAAACATCCCAACATATCAATGTTATGACGGTAGCACCTTCCATTCCCGATGGTGTTTGTGAAAGTTTTGGAACTTTGGGACACACTCAACTTGAGTGTAGTGGAACCACCGAGCAAGTGAATGCATTTCAAGCTTACAAAAACGGCACCCCCTACTCGAACTTTTACAACGAAAATACCAAGTTCCACCCCAATCTGTCATACAAAAGCCAAAATGTTCAAAATCCACCACCATACACTCCACCCCCAATGAGAAATCCCACTCAATGACCTTTCTACAATCAAGGATTTCAAAGCCAAACATCCTACAACCAACCCAATGATCAAGCTTTTGATGTTCATCGAAAGCGGTTTGCAAATGCAAAAGAATCAACAAGATTTCTTTGCTCAAATGCAAAAGATAGTTAAGCCAAGGGCATCACCGTCAACAACATCCTTGCTCATAACAAGATGGTGGAGACTCAATTGTCTCAATTGGCATCTTCAAGCTCTCAAAGGCAAAAGGGGCAATTACCACCTCAAGGTAACCCCCCACTAGGAATGGAACTATCAATGTCATCCACTTGAGGAGTGATACACATTATGAAGGACCTAAGGAGCCAATTGAAGAGGAAAATGTTGAGGGAAATGCTAAGTCAAGGGGAGGGATGAAAAATGGAGGTTTGAGATAAAGGAATGAGCCGGACTCATAAAAAAGAAACACCAAAGTAGTAGAGCCTACTAAAAATGAATCATTGAAAAGGAGAAACGAAGAAAATGGTAAAGAAGTTGAAAGGGAGCCCATTGTGATTAAGCTATCATTTCCAAGTCGTGAAGCTAAACCCAAAGTTAATGAGCAACTTAAAAAGTTCATGGAAATTGTGGAGAACTTAGAAGTTTCTATCCCATTCACGGAACTCGTCACTCATGTCCCGGCCTATGCGAAATACATGAAAGATATTCTTACCAAGAAGAGGTCCATTAAGAGGTCGGAGACTATTGCCTTTACTGACACTAGTACACTACTACGAAAACACGGAAAGCTGACGGCAATTTCTGACGGAAAAAAATTCCGTCAATTAAAAGCGGGAAACTGACGGAATTCTGACGGAATT
>VHZZ01000214.1:74982-87280 GCA_009801015.1 Silene noctiflora
CTTGTGATTATCATTGCCTCGGGAAACCGAGATGGTAGCATCCCTATGCCTAAGGTGGCCTTGGTAAGACACTTTGGAGTATGGGGGTGTTACAAGAACACTTCTTCCCCTACCTTCCTTTTTCCTTATCCCGTTGAAGCCTCTACCTAGGAGACCACTATGGGGATGAGCGTGCGTATCGGTTCCGGCCTATTTATCCGATCGTTTGATAAGGTAAGTCGTCGTCACCATCTGTAGGTCTTAGGTTAGGGTTATGGTTATATGTAACCTGGTTGTACTATCGTTGTAGGTGTCGATAGGGATGTCCCGTGATCGTGTATGCGCTAATTGGTGCTTCTTGATTTGCTGTCCAGCTAGGGTTTCCCTACTCAGTGGATTGTAGAACAGTATGTGGTATAATGTGACGACCTTTGTGATTATCTTATGGTTGAGTTATATTGATGTTATTAGTATTGATATGGATGCTAGTATTGGTATTGGTATTGGATTGTGAGCCTTTGCGAGAGATGGTCTCACCCCCATTGTTCGCCTCTTGTGTTTCTCGACGCAAGGGGGATGTGCACATTAATGGACTTGGGTTCGCTCATTGCGATAAACGGGGCTTAGGTGGTACGGATGCGGTCCCCACTAGCGGCGAGGATTACCTGTTGCGATGAGTAATCTGGCAGGGCTACACACCTTGGTGTGTGGTCAATCACTGGTTACTATGGAGATTGGAGATGTTGGTTATGGTCACTGTGGATGCTAGTGTATTGTTGTTATATTATATCGTTGTATAGTTGACTGACCCCGTTTATGTTTTCAAAACTATGATGATCCATTCGGGGATGGTGAGCAGGCTGATTAGCAAGTTTAGTTGATGTTATGGATGCTTTGTTGCTTGGTGTTTTCTATGGGATGGGAGATCGTCTGACCTAGTGACGCTTGTAGTTGTTAGTAGAGTCATCAGTTGTACTAGTCTTTTAATTTGTATAGTTGTGTTGTCTTTCAGTCTTCGTTGTAAACTTGTAATGTATTTAATAGACGTTCTTGGATGGTCAATTTGATATATACTTATCTTGGGCAACCGAGATGGTAGCGCCCTTGGTTATCAGGGAAGGCCTAGTTAAGGCTCCTTGATAAGTAGGGTTATTTCAGGTTTGCATGTGAGTCACCTTGTCCAACCCTATGATACGATATGGACCCGATAAACTTATCTAGGTGACCTTGATTGACTTGGTGGTTTGGCATCCCAAAAATACTTTTCATGAATAAGTTTGTGATGCTTTTTTCAGAGTTTTTGTTGTGGATAAGTCTTAAAGTAAACCTCAAATGTTTTGTAAAGTGAAATGTCAAAGTGAATTGTTTTGATGGAGGCATATCACTTCAATGTGCTTTGGTGGGGGATCCATTGAATAGGGCCCTCATTTGGTTGTGAATTCGACCACCCAAAGACAGAGTGACTATCACCCCGAAAAAGCTATTATCTAAAGGTTAACCGATTGCCTAATAAGCGATTGACGAAAGCAAATGACATTAGCTAGCGAGGGACAAACCCCATCTAATGTGTTTAAATGTGAAAGTGAATGAGGTTAAGTTTTGAATGTCAATCAAATCCACTTTTGTTTTATAGAATTGAGCATTTCATTCCCCAAAACTTTTTGTTATGCCACCTTGTCGAGCTTGGGACGACTCTTGGCCTTTACACTTATAGAGAACCCAAGACTTGCCATGTCTCATGCCACTAACATCAAAGGGATCATCCTTCCATCCCATCCGATCGCCCTTGACGAAAACATTTAGCGATTGTGGAAAAAAGTAGTCTAGTTCGACACCATTTGGAGGTGACTTGTTTGTATCCTCTTAGACTTAGTAACTTGGAGAACTAGTATCTTTGATGGAATGTGTACCATTGTATTGCTTCCCATTTGGATGATTTCCGCCGCTTAGATGAGGAAAGTAGCTATTCTTTTGTAGATGCATCCTTTGCTTCGATTTTGTGCTTCGTGTAGGATACAGCGCCATTTTGGCAAGCCCCACCTTGCCTTGCAAGAAGGCACCCTACCTCATGGATGCCTTGTTGTGAGTTTAAGGGACGGAGTGAGACCCGCTAATTGTCTCACATTGGCTAGGTTATTAGGTTAGTTTAAATAAAGATCTTAGTTTAGTCACCTCTTTACTCGGGGCGAGCAAAGGTTCGGTTTGGGGATATTTGATGTGACTCGTATTCACACACATTTAGTCCCCTATCTAGCCTCGTTCCACTTTATGTATGTATTAGGGTCGTTTCTTATCTTTAGTTACCTATTTGTTATTCTATGAGGTTTTGGTGCTTTTGGTAGGAGAAGAGTGCCAACCTTGGATTCCTGGAGCATTTTGGAAACTAAATTGATCGCACTTAACGACCAAGCGAGAAGAAGGGATCAAGACTAAAGGTCGTAGTAGTTATATGAAGTATTCGGGTAATGATAGAGAACTCCCACGAGTCCTGGAGAGCCCCCACGAGTTTTGGAGCAGCAAAGCCAAGGAGCAAGTTGGTGAAAGACTCGCGTGAGTCCTCCCTGACTCGTGCGAGTCCACAGCCAACTCGTGCGAGTCTTACCTGACTCGCATGAGTCCCCCAACAGATTGCTTCGTCCATTCATCTCAAGGACTCCCACGAGTCCTACTGGTTCTAGCATTTCGCTGGACTAATTTAAGGGGCCTAATCGTCATTTAAGCCCTTAGTTTACCCTAATATTGTACTTAGTATAAATGCCCATGTAATTGTGGATTGAGGGGATAGGACCATTACAATCCGTCCCTTAGCTTAGATTAGTTTAATTACACTTTAATCATTTCCTTGTTATTCAACCAACTTTAGATCTAGTTTGTAATTGAAGAATTCTTGGGTTTTGGATTGAGGATTTGACAACTTCTCATCATTAATCAAAACTTTTTTCTATTGTTCTTCCAATCCTTTGTTCATCTTAAGTTGGTATAATCCTTTTACTCTTTGCTTAATTACTTATTTACTTCCTTTGTTATTTACTTCATTATCATCGTGTTTATGTTTGCTAAGATGTTTGACACCTTCTCTGGCATGTTTACCATCATGATATGTGAGTAGTCCTCTAGATAGGGTTAGTGGGGGATTAAGGGAGCAACCATGGGGTAGATCTATGTATGATGAGTTCATATGAATGACTGTTTGTTATGTTCTTCAACTTATGCACATGTTATATTTGATGAACTGCTTGATTGACAACCTAGCATGATTCTCTATCTCTTTAACAAAACTTGTAAGACATAAACTAACTCGAGTATTGTTAGACCATGCATTTGTTGAATGGGGAGAACGAAGTCGTTGTAGGTTTCGTAAGCTATAAAACAACTCGACTCTGAGACCTAAGTCTTCCTAAGGAATATAAGATATAAACGAACTCGATCCTAGCATAACTACAATCATTTACCGGATTCATTACTATGATCATACCATGTTTTCCCCTATGAACCCATGACACCCTAATGCCTTTAATCAATTGTTTACATCTCCACTTTTAATTGCATGCTTTGTTATTTCATTTATTTACATTTTCGTCATAGTAGTATAACTTTCATCTCAATCCAAATTTGTGGCACCAAGACGTGACTAGTTTGCATTTGATCATAGTTTGACAACCCGCCCTTTGGGATCGACCTCTACTTGCTACTTGCGAGTTAGTTTTAGTATAAATATTGTTTGATAGGCCTTGACGACGAGCTTTCTATCATCGATAAATGTGGCGTGAATTGAGATCCTCTGCCTCTTGATTGCGGGAAACTAGAGATGTCTTTTTGGTGAATATGGTTGTGATTATGACCCAAACTTTTGTGTAAATCAAACTGGCAAGGTTTGTATTGACTTTTGATTCTCACAACACTCTATGGCAAGATTTGTGTTAACCTGTAGCAAGATTTATTGCCCTCATTTTCTTACTTGTATTATACTAGTGTATCATTGATTATTCTTTCTACTTTCATATTTGTTGATCTTTCACAAATTAGCACAAAGGATGTCATGTTTATATGTGGTGGAGCATTTGTTGACCTATGAATATATACGCCTAAGTGTTCTGTTGTCAGCTATCCCCTTTATGGTTGTTCGGTATTCAACAGTCCTATTAAAGATTGGCCTTTGCTAATCTGTTCCATCAAAAGCCATCCGTATATGGTTGTACTGCTAAAGGCAGTTCAGGCCTCTGCTATCCGTGAAAGTAAAGCAAGGTTCATGAGCTCACTATTGTTTTGAGTATATATTGTTTTAGCAAGCTGATTAGTGCAAGATGCTAGACTTTCACAAGTTAAAACACCCGCTTTAGTACTAGACTTTCACATGCTAAAACACCTGCTTTAGTGCTAGACTTGCATTGTTGTAAAGTATGCTTTGGTCGTTATTAGGAAGATGATACTGAGACATTTGTAGCGCAATTAGTTACATCATTAATTTCTAATAGAATTGTAACCTTCTTTAGGTACTAATCATGCATTGTTGGAATTTGTACAGAGAGCTGGTGTGGACAGCGGTGAAGAATGTCCAGAGAGTTGGTGTGCAAAGCGGTGAAGAATGTGAAGAAGTGAATTACGTATGAATGTAAAGTAGAAATTTATAACATTTGTATTATTTTCAAACCACGTATAAATATAAAGAATAAATTTTTATATATTTAATATATTAGTTAATAATAATAATTATTTGAAAGCAGGCGTTTTTTTAACAAAAAAATGCCTAAAATATTTTTTTTATTTTCAAAAATTATCTATTTGCGGCTCCTTTTTTCCAAAAACGTTGCAATAAATGGTCCTATTTGGGGAGTTTTTTTTTGTAAAAAAGCGCCGCAAATAGGTGCTTATTTGCGGGGTTTTTAAGGAGCCGCAAATGAAATTCTTATTTGCGGCCTCCTTATTTGCCGCTACACCAAAAACGCCTCAAATAGCCTATTTTTAGGAGCCGCAAATTAATGTTTTTTCTACTAGTGTATATTCCAATTTCACAATCCAACAACAACCATAGCAACGGATTCATCATAGGATATTTAATTACAACAACCATCTTAAAAGACCGTCTCAACATATTAATAATTCGTCTCATCACATTAATAATTCATCGTAACATACTTAATTATAATCAATAAACAACATAAGGCAAAGATTGAGTGGTTAACCTACCTTTTCGCAATTCTTCCAAAATAAACAATAAAAGATCAACTAGAAGTGGTACTCAACGAATTATCCACCTAAACTTCATATAATATGCATACAATTACTAATATATCAATACAATAACGACCAGGACAAGAATCTACCCAAAATCCTCCAAATAACACCCAGCCTGCATGGTCAAACCCTCGGTCTAGGCGGTCAAGGCCGATCAACGACAGATCCGGGGTGGTCAAAGGTCACGGTTGTAAAATAAGTAATTAAAAGTATATAGATCTAGGCTTACTTACAAAGATTCAGTGTGTAAAGATGAATAATGCTCCTTAATTGCGCTTCTTCTCTTCTCTATTGTAAATTAGGGTTTTTGTGAATGTTTGAATAACTAACGTGTCTGTAACTGATATATGAAGGTTATTTATAGGCACATGGTTTAGCTAGGTTTGTCTAGGATATAATATTAGAATATTAGAATCAATTTAGGAAAGAGGGAAATTAGGAAATAACGCGTAGCTGACTCACAACGAGTTCAGCTTTGCGCACTAAATTTCAAACAACTGCCATTTATTCGTTACTTATGGGAATGAAGCTTGTGACCATGCATTGGAAAGCTAAGACAAAAAAATTTCACCTCCAATTTGAATCACCCTCACTAGAGCTCTACAACTCTAGATATGACAGTTTGAAATTGCTCATAATACAAGCGATCACATTTCCAAGTATGACATGTTTGTTCAAGCTCCCCTATTAGTCTTTCATGGTCTACCTTATACTTAGACACATATAAAGGGTCTTATAACCTTATAATATGAGGGGTATTACAATAGTGGCTATGAGTGAGGGGTTTGAATTCGAATACCAGTTGTAATGGTTGTGGGTGGTGCGCTAGAAGTGTGAAGGCAGTTGGGAAGGAGTTTGATGGTGGGATAAATGGCAGTAAGTAGATTATGACCGGTGTTCTGGGGATGGGGTGCATGAAGTTCGGTGGAGAGGGAAGAGTCGTCCGCACCGGTTGTGGGTCGCCGACGACCATTATGGCAGAAGGGCAACAATGGTGGGCTTCAAGTGGTGACAACATGTGTCTGTGTGGGGTAGCGATGGTTGACGGTGGTGGGGAGTAGGCGTTGGTTTAGATAATTATGGAAAGGGAATGAGATACCCTAAGGGTTGAGGGGAATGGATGTAAAGGGATTAGAGGATAAGGAAGAGGATAAGGGAATGATTGATTTGGTTAAACAAACACTAACAAAGGAAATCAAGGATTTTCACTCCCTTTTCCTTTCTTTATACCCCAATACCAAACGCCCCTTAACTATGCAAACAAAAGACCATAAAGTCAATAAAAATACAAAAGAAGGCAACTTTAAAATATGAATCGAAAATTCACTTAGAGAATGACTAAACTAATACAGTCCGATTTTTATCAATACTATTTTCGAAAATCGTATAGATTTTAAATTTTGTCGATAAGTATTCGATATTGTTTTGATGGAAACCATATACTGCATCGTATACGGTATACCCGTATGATAAAACAATATCGAGTCGGATCGGATCGGGGCGGGTTTTTGTTCGAGTCACTGATTATTGAATCATTTCGGGTTACAGGTCGTAATCGAGTCAGGTCGGGTCGGGTCGAACTTACAAGCTTTACTCAAACCCAGAACCATCCTAGAGAACCAGAACTAGTCCTGGTCGGCCCACAAACAAAAATAGACGACAATAAAAGTTAGGGTTGGGACTTGAGATTACTTATCAATCAATAACCCCTCTTTGCAACACTAACTCCTGTTTCACATATTCTCTCTCTACAAATTTCTCTCTTTTCTCCCAAAATTTTCAAGCTTTCAACCTAATTTCTGGTAATATTTCTCTATCTTTTATTTCTCTTCTTCGTCTTTTCGTTTTGCCCTGCATCTTGTATCCTGTTTTTTCGTGAGTTATATCATTTTTTTTTTATTTCGTAACGCAAAGAAACCCTAATTCGAAGTTTTTTGTGCTTTTGCAAATTGCTGATCTTCAATTAAATAATCTTGTGTTAATAATGGATGCTATTAATTTTTACATGTCATGAAAGTTTCTCTATCTTTGTATCATTAAAGAACTGGATTTGAAATTTAGGGTTCCTTCTCTTTTTATTATCAACGTTGATTGATTACTATCTGGGTTAACTGGGTAGGTGAATGCTTCTTTTTTCAGATCTAAAAAGTTAAATCTTTTAGGTTCAATTTGTCAAATTAATTTATTTCTCCCTCCGATTCGTTGAAATTGACCCTTTTGTTCAAAATCCCCCTCTAAATGATGGGGCGATTCCAAAAAATTGGTTGAAGTATGTTTGACTCTCTCTCATTGTTTGGAATTTACCCCATTTGTTCAAATCCCCCTCACAAATTTTGAAAATTGGGATAATTTTGAAGAATCAGAGATTATAATTTTGATTTGTTCTTCATGGTTGTCAATTAACATGTCCGAGTTGGTAATTTTTTGACAGTTTAACTCGCGTTAATCTTGTTTGAGTATAAAAGGCTTAAACTTTCGTTGTTATTTTCGGAGTGTATGCCAGTTTTCCAGTTTCTATGTAATGGAAAAGTTGAAAATTATTTTGTGTTATGTGAATTCGAGTTTTTTTTAATTGTTTTGGGAAAGATTAGCAATCCTTGTTTGTCCTTTTTGTTATACTGAAGTTTTGAGGAATATGTAGTTTGGTTCGATCATGCAAGCATCAAACTAGAAGTTTGATTTCACGTTCTTTTTTCTTGTGTTCAGCTGTTTGAAGGGTATATACAAATTTTTGTTTTTATTTTTTCAAATTTTCTACTTGTTAAAAGAGCTTAGGATTTATGTTGATGAATTTCTCTTTTGTTTTTCATCCCGTGTCTAGTTGTTCGAAAATCACTGTAAAGACTTGTTAAAATAACTTTCGGATCAACTTTTGATGCTTTGCTACTATGGGATTATTTGAATTGTGAGTTTAACTAATAGCTGCTCCAGGTGACATAATGAGGAGGTACAGCCCTGGATACTACAGCCCTCCACGAAGGGGATACGGAGGTCGAGGAAGAAGCCCACCTAGAGGTGGGTATAGCCCTCCGAGAAGGGGTTATAGTCCTCCTAGGAGGGGATATGGCGGTGGAGGAGGTGGTGGCGGCGGCGGCGGATATGGCAGACGAAAGGAGCCAAATCATGGAAGCTTGTTAGTCCGTAACATTCCTATGGATTGCAGGTAACAGTTTGACTAAATTCTCTGCTTTTGAGATTACATGGCTGTATGCCTGTACTCTTTCACGCCTTTGCTGTCATATCACTACTTGATATCCTTGCCGGCTTATCTCCTCTCTTCATTGCTGCTGCTGTTGTTGACTAATACTTGTATTTATTTCTATAGGCCTGAAGAACTCCGCATTCCGTTTGAAAGGTTTGGGCTTGTTCGGGATGTTTACATACCAAAGGACTATTATACAGGGTGAGGTTTTGTTGTTTGGTTTCTCTGTCATTTTTTCCTCCTACAATTATGCACCTAGGGTCCTGGCAGGTGTTACTTTTAACTTATAAAACAAATTACAATTGAAACTATTTGGCAGTGATTGTGGTGTCCTTGATTGTCATTTTTATGCCTAGCTAAATCTATTTTCTTGAATATTCTTGTTTTGCAAGGATTTTTAGCTTCCGACTTCTACTGATACTCAGGATTTGTTATCATTTACATTTTAATTTGGCGGTTGGTAGAACCTAACTTTACATAGGAAGAGAGTTTGTCTTAATATTCTTTCTTGATTGGGTTTGGTTGCTAGGAGGATATTTAGCCACTTAGTTCCAGTAGCTGGACTGATATTCTTAAAAGTTGCGAGTCTTCTCTCTTTGATTCTCAACGAGATGTTTTTTGAACTGGTTTGTCAGGGGGTATATTGGTTTGAAGTTAACAAGCCCAAGCCCCACTTTTGATGAAGACCTACTGTATATCATTGCTTAAAATATTGCCTCCCAAGGCTTTAGGGGTAATGTAATAGAGAAGGTTCTTCCTGTTTATGAAGAGAATGTTTGTTAACACTGTCAATAGAAGCTTGATGATGAAGGTTGATTTTTGATGAAAAGAAGACAAGATAGCAAGATATTTAGTTACATACATGGTACAAGTGCTACATTTATATACGCGCATATGAAGATTTTCAAGTCGGGTCCTTTTCGAGTTGCTATTTTCACTTTGAATGCGAATGGAAATGTCAGTTCCCAAAGTTATGGACTTTGTATTGTTTTTGTCTAAAGCTGGTCTGGGCTTCTTCATTCTAAGAAGGTGCTTTAGTAGGCTGAGAAAGAGGTATAATTAATGACATTATGGGTTTGAGTCACTACTTTTCGCATCCTGAATCTCCAGTAGCTTGAAATTATTGTTTTACTTTGCTTACTTTGTTCACCTGTCTTCAGGGAGCCTCGAGGCTTTGCTTTTGTGCAGTTTGTGGACTCCCATGAAGCTTCAGAGGCCCAATATCACATGAACGGGCAGATATTTGCTGGAAGGGAAATTACTGTGGTTCTTGCTGCAGAGTCCCGGAAAAAACCAGATGAAATGCGTCGGAAAACAAGGCAAAGGTTGTGATGCATACTGTTTTCTCTCGGAGCGTTTTTCCTTTGTGTATTTACTATCTCATATACATAGATGGTGTTTAAGGGCTATTTTTGAAGTTTCTAATATTGCTCTTTTCTTTGTCTCAGAAGTGGTGGTCCAAGATATGGTGGTGGAAGGAGGTCACCGTACAGTAAGTCTTTACATTCACGCAACATGCTAACTTCTTTGTTGGCAGCAAAAAAATTGTTCATTCATCACTCAGTGTGGTCACTTTTTTAATGCAACATATTTTTCAGGACGCTCTCGTTCCCGTTCGGTTTCCCGCTCCCGCTCACCTCGCTACCGTTCTGGTTCTAGAGGTGGTTCTAAAGGTGGTCGCCGTTCTAGGTATGTTCCCATATGGCTCAACACAAACGTACACTGACTACTGAAGTTAAAGGTAAGAGCATGCGTTTAGGTATCTTATATTATGAACCTGTTACCTTTGTCAGGTCTTACTCTGGTTCTCCTAGGAGACGGGAGGAGTATTCTGCTTCTCCTAGTAGAAGACCTGCTGATCGCTCCAGATCGCCCAAGTTGTCTCCACGTGAAGAAGAGGGACGCAGATCATACTCCCCGAAGTACGAGGACCGGGATGAACATGCCAATGGATTTGACAAGTACGTGAAAGAACCTTTTTAAGTATTTTTTTTATTAGGGTTACGTGTTAAAGTCAGCTGATAAGAATTAGCAGCAGAAGTATGCAGTGGTGTCTTAGGATGAACATGCTTTACTAACTGCATGCATCAGGGAGTTTTTGTTTTCGTTTATCTATTGATCGGGGCATTGATAAACCAGGAAATCCAAGTATGAGGCTGAGGATGCAAGAGGTCACAGAGATTCTCCTAGACGACAGTCAAGATCACCATCTGGCTCAAGATCCCGTTCTGCTGATGTGTCACCTGGAGTAAGCAGATGAACTGTGGGTGTCGATAGCATTTAAGTTTGAGTTGGCTTAGATGTGCCCCTGATGGGCAATATGCTTGTTTGTTTCTTTAGCTTGAATGTTAGACAAGGTAGTCTGATTCTGTGAATTGTGAAACCTTTCCGAAGTACCTTGTCTTGAAGTAACCAATGGCCTAAAGTACTATTCCGGACTTAGACGCAGTGCTTGCTTATGTTTTTATATCCTGGGATTCTAGTAACGATCTTCAACCTTTAAACTTGGTAATTCATTTGCTGTTCTTTACCTTCTTGCAGCATTTGTGATTTGTTCTCAAGATTCTATATAGTCTTCAAAAATTTTATTATGTACGGAGTAATCTTTTGGAATGCTAGACACTTGTTATTCAAAACTCACCATAATGTCAACCTTCAATTTTCAAACTAAAATTGGCGGTCATTATCTAAAGACTTTCATTACAAAATAACACCTTCATTTTTCTTTATAATATGAAATTTTCAAGATAAATTTAATATAAAAACTCGATAGAAAACCCATAACATTTAATACAAAAACTCAAAATTTTCAATACTAATACATGGGTAATTAAGTTAAAACCACTAGATTTCAAACCTAGATATTGGTAATGTCATCATTGTGGCTCGGACGTGAGCATCTCTATAGTCGTGACCTTTCCAACCAGCTACAGAGGAAAGGATGAACTCTTCATGTCGATGTAATTCTATGGAGGAGCGTTGGGGTACCGGCTGCAAAGGTGATATGTTCGGTGATTGCACGGGATATGGGGGCATGAACAGGGGAGGTGAGTCAGGCATGAACAGGGGAGGTGAGTCAGGTGACAGGTGCGGATGGAGTTTATAGCAATGAGATTGACCGGTTTTATTGTTGAGTGGGCTCCTAGTTTTTATATTGGACCCGTTTTATGCTATAGGATGGTCCTAAAGGAGACTTATTAGCCGCCGTGTGTTATGAAATTCGAAACAGTTTGTTCATCTTTAGAAATAGAAACTAGTTTTGTCACCCGTGAATTTTCACGGGAATTTACGCTTCTCAAATTTCTTCTTATAAAAAAGGCAAAAGGTACGAGTTAATACTCCGTACAAAATAAGAGGAAAAACATGGGAGGGGAAAATTTGACGCTATATCCAAATTCCAATGCATTTTTGTATGCTAGTTACAAATCCTTGATGGGAAGAGTCAGCAACTTCATAGAAATAGAGCTCCATGAGCTGCACTTAATTTATTTATGATTTAACTGAAAACAGTTAGTCTTGCTTGTGACGGAGGTATCCGTCACAAGCTTAAGACGGGGCGAATAGTACCATATAACAAGGAAACAGGTTGGGCAGAAACGAGTTGGGCACTGTTGGTGACAATTTGATGGTGACAGTTCAGATTAAAAAAATACAAAAGTACATTATCAACCTCAATGCATCCCACCTTCCCCATACATATCCCTACATTTCAACGTCATTTCCTTCTCTCTCTTTCTCTCCCATTATCTCTCTACAAAGCAAATAAACCGTCATTTGCTTCTCTCTTTTGTTTGAAAATAAATTGCTACAAAACCAAACAAACCGTCGACATTATCGTCAAAAATGGTAACTAAGCAAGCGAGTAGGAGAGCACCTTTGAAG
>VHZZ01000215.1:92543-106353 GCA_009801015.1 Silene noctiflora
ATATTGTTTTTCGTTTATGACCATAAATCGCAGGACAAATTTATGTTATAGTCCTTAAATTTCAGGGTTTTATACGGATATTTCCCTTCAGGCTGCCCATTTAATAAACAGGATTCCGTCTGCCCTCCATCACCATAAAACGCCATACGAAATTTTGTTAGGTACTCCCCTATCTTATGCTAATTTACGTGTTTTTGGGTGCCTTTGTTTTGTTCATAATCAAAAAACAAATGGTGACAAATTTGAACCCCGAAGCCGTAAGTGTGTTTTTCTCGGGTACCCTTACAATAAAAAAGGTTGGAGGGTTTATGATCTCGAAAGTAATAAAATTTTCGTCTCCCGGGATGTTATTTTTCATGAAAATATGTTTCCTTTTCACAATCATACGGATACTATCCCAGATACTACAATTTCTTGTGATGTTTTGGACCCTGAAATCGAAACAGCCCCTGCCCAATCCACGAATAATGCTGACCCATCCACTAATGTCGAGCCCAATATGCCTGAAACCCCGGTTGATACTCTTGAACAAAATACGAATACTCTTGAACCCAACTCGGATGTTGCACCTAATACGGATACCACGGGTACTACCGAACCAGAAGTCGTTCCAAATACAGATCTTGGTCGTGGCCATCGGGTCAAGTTCCCAAATTCTCGTCTGCGAGATTATGAGCTTGGTACAACAAACAGTCCATCTTCACCCAACTCACCAGACTCATCATCCTCAGGTACACCTTATTCCATAGCTAATTATGTTTCTTGTCATAAATTTTCCGCTTCACATCAAGTTTTTTTAGCTGCTTTGACTGCTGGGATTGAGCCTCCCTCTTTCTCGGTGGCTATTCGTGACAATGGTTGGTGTCGAGCTATGTAAGCCGAAATTGATGCCCTTGAATCAAATGGTACATGAGAACTCACATATTTGCCTCCAAATAAAAAGGCACTCGGGTGTCGTTGGGTTTACAAAATCAAGCATAAATCCGATGGTTCTGTTGAAAGGTTGAAAGCTCTCCTTGTTGTGTTTGGCAATCACCATGTCGAGGGTCTTGATTATGGGGAAACTTTTGCTCCCGTAGTCAAAATGGTCACTATTCGCACTTTCCTGACTGTAGCGGCTGTTAAAAATTGGGAATTACACCAGATTGATGTCCATAATGCATTTTTGCACGGTGATTTAAACGAAGAGGTTTACATAAAATTACCTCCAGACTTTGGTCATGGCCGAACGGGTAAAGTCTGTCGATTGAAGAAGTCGCTTTACGGTTTGCGTCAAGCTCCTCGCTGCTGGTTTGCAAAATTGGCTGGGGCTCTACGTGAATATGGTTTTCGTCAATCCTATTCGGATTATTCTCTATTTAATTATTCCCTTGTCCAGGTGCGTTTACATGTTCTAATCTATGTCGACGACCTTGTTATTGCGGGTAACGACTCCTCTGCTATTTCCACTTTCAAAGCATATTTAAATCGTTGTTTTAAGATGAAGGATCTCGTCCCCTTGAAATACTTTCTCGGGATTGAAGTTGCTCGTAGCAAAGACGGAATTTTCTTAAATCAGCACAAGTATGTCCTTGACATACTCACCGAAACCGGCCAGTTAGAAGCTAAACCAGCCTATACTCCAATGGAGGCCGATCATAAACTACACGGAAATCAGGGAGCATTGTTTGGTAATCCCGAGCGTTATAGACGGTTGATTGGCCGTCTTGTTTACCTCTTTGTGACACGTCCGGATGTAGTCTTCTCGGTCCATGTCCTCTCTCAATTTCTTCAAGAGCCTCGAGAGGCACACATGGCCGCGACATTGAGGGTAGTTCGTTATTTAAAAGGGAGTCTGGGACAAGGTATCTTGCTACGCTCCGATAGTTCTTTCATGATTTCGGGATGGTGTGATGCCGACTGGGGTACTTGTCCTCTTGCTCGACATTCCGTAACTGGATGGTTTGTTTATCTTGGGGATTCTCCTGTGTCTTAGAAGACTAAAAAGCAACATACCGTCTCCTTGTACTCGACAGAAGCGGAATATAGGTCTATGGCAGCCCTTGTTTGTGAGCTCAAATGGCTTAAAGGCCTCCTTGCTAGTCTTGATGTGGAACTCTCTTCTCCTATGCGGTTATATGGTGACAATCAATCATTAATTCATTTAGCTCAAAACCCCGTTTTTCATGAGCGATCAAAGCATATTGAAATTGATTGTCACTTTGTTCGGGACGCTATTACGGAGGGTCTCATAACACCGTCTCATGTTTCCACTAATGAGCAAGTTGCTGATATGTTCACCAAACCATTGGGTAATTGTCAATTTCATTACCTACTCCGCAAACTGGGCGTTTTCGATCTTCACGCTCCAGTTTGAGGGGAGGTGTTAGACGGATATTGTGCTTATATCAAGCACAATATTCTCCTTATTCTTTGTTATTTAGTTCCTGATTCTTAGCATTCAGTTTTGGTAACAAATCAATATTGTTGCTAATTTTATGCATATTGTTGCTAATTTTATGCTATTGCCTTGATGTATATATTGAACGTTGATTATCAATAACAAAGACAACATCATTTTCCCCTTCTCTATTATTATCAATGTGTGTCTGATTAACTTTATCTATTTTCGCAATAAATGTTTAAATTTCATTTCAGGTTTTCCATCTTTTCGTACTCCACGATCCTCCCCCTTCAATTGTTGAGCACCATTAGTTGTGTTCTATGCTGGAGAGTATCCCTGAGATGGCCGGAATGACTCTCCAAGTTGATGAGAAAATTATTAACATAGATGTACTGATGTGTAGAGATGTGGTTTGGCTTGGCTAGACAGCAAGACGAAGGTCGTAACAAGTTAGATGATGTTCAAATGTTTAGTTATGTTTGGTACGTGCATATGGGATTAAAATTATCAAAACTTGGCTAAAATGTACAGTGAATAAAATGTGGTTTTGAATTTATGAAAAGTTATCATTTTACAAAAGATATTACATGCTCATTTACGTATATATTGATAGACTCTTCAGCTTTCTTAGACTAATTTAGTTTTCATGTATTTATCAAGTAAAACAATACGAGTTTTATTAACCTATTTCATATAAGTGTGTACATTTTTGGGGAGGGAAGACTCATGAGTCATGACTATTTCCGCTCTTTGACTTATGTTTTGTTATTATAAGAATAAAAACCGTAAACAAAATGTTGAGCTGGCTGAGCACATCCTACCAATATTAGCAACAAGGACACTTAAATATGAGTAGCAAATAAAAAACAAGTTCTAAAAGATTTATGTTAGGCCGTTAGGGTGAATTTGAATGACTACATTTAAACCATTTAAATGTTATGACTACTATCAGAAGCCCGATTTGAATGGTAATATTATGACTACATTTAAACCATTTATGAAGTTGTCGTATGAGTACATAATTTATCAAAGAGGAGAAATAAGAAAGGAGGAGTATTTATAATAGTCTTTGTAGTAACCATAAATTATAATTTGTTTTAATAATATGCAATCATGAGTTTGTATGAAATTTTAATTTTTTGTAATGTTATTTATATTGATTATACATCTAACAATTTACTTATTTAAATTTAAATATCTATATATTTCTACAAAATATTTATATTTTCATACTTATTATGTCACCTAGATAAATAAACGATTATACATTGACTCATATTATTCCCGTGCATTTATGCACGGGTTACACACTAATACCATGTTGTATTGTAGCATTATACAACAGACCCATATATCTATATATAATAATAAAAAGACTAATCAACCATCTATCTTAATGGCCACATCAACATTTTCAATTATCTACACAATTCACCTCCACATCACTAAGTCATTTATTAACAAAAAAAAAGCATTACATAACACCATTCCCTCTTTTAAAATAATTTTAGCATGTCACACTATTATTTGTTATTTTAAAAAAATTTATAGTTTTGCGTAATTTGAAGCATTAAATACAAACTAGAACACCAAAAACATTAAAATTTAGTTTTTAAACTTTAAATAAATTAAACGTCTTAAACAATAATTAGACATCAAAGTAAATTCTAAATTTTAATTTTAGGATTTTATTGTAGAATAAGTTAACCCTAAAAAAAATCACATTACGTCACTATAACTTTTATGACGTATGTAAATGTATCCTATCTTACTAGCTTAGAACTCGTGTAAAATTGCACGGGTATATAAATTGAACGTATAAATAAACTCTTATTATTTTATTTTTACAACATCGTATTAATTTAACTGTGCAATATTATGTAGTATAATTGCACCCGTTAATTCCAATGAATTGGTTACATATAATTAAAAAGAGTTAAAAATAAAATAATATTTTTTTTCATATAATGTACTTCAAATATTACATGACGTAATAAATTAAAATATCATAGCACAAGGATAATATAAAGAGCACCAAGTATACTCTTATAAAGCCATGTTATCCTATAAAACAAAAAAAATATTGCATTGAAAAGAACAAATTAATGAAAAAAAAAATCACGGCCAACGATAAGTGGTGCTCGTGTGAAATTGACACAATAAATGATGAAAATAATAAAAATATATGAGAAACGTATTAAAAGTAAAGAATATTGGTCAATCATGAAAATGGGAAACAGGCCTATTGCATATTCAATTAACACGGTTAATTTTGTATCACCGTTCTCAATGCCTTAACATTCATCCGGCATTACATCTACTTACCCATATAATATCTTAATTTATATAAAAATAGATATTAAAATGTTATGGTTCTCACCAAACTACATGAATAAGAAATTAGGTGAAATATTTTCTTGGAGTCGGTGTTAGCAACAAAACTGTCAGTCATACTAATGAGATTACAGTTACGCTTAAACTTAAGCGATTAATCTCAAATGCACCCGTGATTTTCACGGGTACAAAAGCTAGTTGTATATCAAATCATATAAAGCCCAATAAAAAAATCTACGCATCTCTTTTTTCTCAAATTCTGATTTCTTTTCAGTCGACAAACCCTCATCTTTCCCTTCTCTAAATTTATCTTAAACGACAATCGACAAACCTCTAATCTCCCTAATTCTGATTCTAAAATGGTGAAAGAGAAGCAATTGACATCATAATCAATGAGGAAAAATGCATCTAACAATATTTCGGTGAACGAGAAACAATTTACATCATCATCAAGAAAAAAAATGCATCTAACAATACTTTGAAGTAAATTTCTACACCAATCATACGAGCTATAAAATACGAGCGCATAACAATACGAGTTATTAAGATAAGAACACGAGGTAATGTAAATAGTATATGAGCTTAAAAGGATCATGAACTTAAACATACGAGCTATTAAGATAAAGATACAAGTTAATGTAAAAAGAATACGAGTTTAAAAGGATCACAAGCTTAAAATACGAGCACATAAAAATACGAGCTATTACGATAAGAATACGAGCTAATGTAAATAGAATACGAGGTTAAAAGGATAACGAGCTTTAAAATACGAGCACATAAGAATACGAGCTATTAAGTTAAGAATACGAGCTAATGTAAAAAGAATATGAGCTAATTTAAAAACAATACGAGTTTCAACTATTTTCATGCATTAGAAATTTAGGATAAAAGAATTCCTTCACGATGGTGTTCACGAGTCACGCCATATGATGTGTTCCGCATAGTCAATTAATTATAATAATTTAAGGAAGAAGATGATTCATTAACTGAATGATAGAGGAAGATGAAGTGGAGTTAGAAAAATATGGAAGCAATTAAAGATAGAAGGGGATTGGATTGAATATTAGATTAGTTACTTTTTTTTTTTTTACAAAAGTTACTAAAAAAGACTAAAATAACATTGGATGTACAATAACATTGTACATCCAGTTGTATAATCCACAAATTAATTAATGACTTTAGATTAAAAACACAAATAGGATCCTACACCCTGTTGTATAGTAGCATTATACAACAGATCCATATATTGTATATCAAACCAATAATAATAAAAAAAAATTAAAAAAAAAAACTACTTATCCCATTTTCCCCTATTTCTGTTTTCTGTTCAGTCGACAAACTATCCTCTTTCCCTTCTCTAAATTTCTCTTAAACGATAATCGACAAACCTCCATTCTCCCTTCTCCCTTATTTTAATTCTAAAATGGTGAAGCGGAAGCAATTGACATCATCATCAAGGGGGGAAAACGCATTTAACAATATTTCGGGGAACGAGAAGCAATTTACATTATCATCAAGAAGGAAAAATGCATATAACAATACTTTGAGGTAAATTTCTACACTAATCATACGAGCTATTATTAAAAGAATACGAGCTAAACAATACGGGCTATTAAGATAAGAATACGAGCTAATGTAACAAAATATGAGCTTAAAAGGATCTCGAACTTAAAAATACGAGCACATAAGAATACGAGCTATTAAGATAAGAATACGAGTCAATGTGAAAAGAATATGAGCTTAGAAGGATCAAGAACTTTAAAATACGAGCACATAAGAATACGAGCTATTAAGATAAGAATACGAGTTAATGTAAAAAGAATACGAGTTAATATAAAAAAAAATATGAGTTTCAACTATTTTCATGCATTATAAATTTTGGATAATTTTTTTTTTTTAAGATGATATTCACGAGTCACGTCATATGATTTGTTTTGCATAGTCAATTAATTATAATAATTTAAGGGAGAAGATGATTCATTAACTGGATGATAGAGAAAGATGAAGAGGAGTTAGAAAAAATGGAAGCAGTTATAGAGAGAAGAAGGATTATATTGAAAATTGAATTACGTTACCCTTTTATTTGCAAAAGTAATTTTAAAAAGACTAAAATAACCTTAGATGTACAATAACATTGTACATCCAGTTATATAATCCATAAACTGGATTAAAAACTGTTGATTGATTAAAAAAACTGTTGAGTGAAACTCAATTCTGTAACAAAGAAACCAGAGGTATTTTTAATTTTTACAAATATTGTAAAAAAAAGTTAAAAAAATATGCACTTTATATAAAAATATTAAATTGTTTGATTTTCGTAAAGTATTTTTAATTTTTTTATCGAATTTATGCTTCTTTTTTTTATTAATTTTTTGTACATTTTTATTTTTGTATTTTTCATAAAAATATAACCATTTTTACTTTTTTGATATGATAAATTGAATTTCTCGTGAGATTTTGATAAAGGGGCTTAATTTCACTTATTATGTATTATGGGGCCAAATTACTCCAATTGAAAGTTGTGGGGGTTAATTTCACAATTGCACAATGTTATGGGGGTCAATCACCACTTTCCCGGAAAACGAAGTTTATTTTCCATAATTTTCTATTTACATGAATTTCCACTCTGTACCTCTTAACATTTATGATTCATTCTCGTTGATGAGATCCATTTTTTAGTATTCCGTATTAGGGGTATTCACAAGTTCACAACTGGACCGAACTGACTGGACAACCACTTATTCCAAACCGGAGTCAGGCCATTTAGGAGGGGGCCCGGACTGGACTAGCTACACTCGAAAAGCTATTTTGAGGTTTTTTTTTGCTTGGACTAGACCGAAAACTGACTACCATGCTTTTTCTGGTCCAAAGTGGACCGAACAAGCCTGCCAGGTTTGCCAGTCCGCTCTAGTTTATGAACATCGTCACTCTGTATTACTCCTTTCGTCTCGGTCATTTGTTTACCTTTGATTTTAACACAAAAACTATGTGAGTATGTGACCATTTGGGGGTGTTATTATTGAATGACAAGTAGATAAACGAGGTATTTAGTACGTGGATGATCAAATTATTCTTAGAAAATACTCCCAATATAAAAAGTTAACAAATGACTGAAACACCCATAAATAATAACAAATGACTGAAACACCCATAAATAAAATAGATAAACAAATGATCTAGAGTAACGAATCTGGCTTGCAAGATACGAGTAAGAATGATTTTTTTTTTTATGTGAACTTGTGAAGGTGTGAAGTACATTTACTCATTTAGGTTGGGGAAAGTGTCCACATCTATTTTCTTTTAGGGACATCATCTACAAACCCTGAAAGACTGAAACCAAACCACTCTGCTTCACTTCCATATCTCACAAACCGCCCCCTTTCTTTCTCTTTCCATAAAATATCGGCTCTTTTTTATTACTTACATTTCTTTCTTATAAACACTTTGAAATGAGAGATACTTAAACTCATAAATTCATAATACTGTACTTTTTCTTTTAAAGTCTTCCTTTGTTTTTGTTTTATGTTTTTAGATCCCTTTCATTTCACTTCAACACATCAAGCAACAACAACATGAGTAATAAACAAGATTTTTTAAAAACTCAGGTTTTCTTTCTTTTAATAATCATTATCTCTTTCTTTCTACCGAGTAATTATTACCACTCTTGAAAATGTGTGTTTTTGGACCTTCTTATTATACCCTTTTCACTGTAACAACTAGTATACACTATTACTTGCCTTTCTGGGGAGATTTTAGTCATTCCACCTGTGATTTTTAGCTGTTTATATTCACTTATCATGTTTTCTTTTGTTTTGTTTTGACAGAGCTGTGTTCTTAGAGTAAATATACACTGTGATGGATGCAGAAGTAAAGTCAAGAAAATACTTCAGAAGATTGATGGTAATCTTTCATTCTTTTTACTTAAATACATAGATCTCAAATTACTTCTTCTTTCTTCATTTTATCAAAGATTGCACCTTTTCCAACTGTTTAGCTGCTGCATATACTTGCTGGTTTTGGTTTTTAGGCTTAATAATGCTAAATACTCATGAAACAGTTTGTGGTTTTTTTTTGCTATGCTAATAGAAGTTAAACTAAGGTTACGAGTGCCACCCCTCATGTGACATTTGCAAATTGCAACTGCATAGTTTAGCAGCCAATCTACTTTAACATTGTTAACTCGGTATAGGCGGGAGTGTTTAAGACACTACGAGGACAATGTTGTTGGCTTATGGAAATATTGTTGTTGATTTTCAGGGGTATATACTATAACTATAGATGCAGAGCAGGGGAAGGTGACTGTAACTGGTAGTGTAGACCCACAGACTCTGGTTAAAAAGCTAGAGAAGAATGGGAAACATGCTGAGTTATGGGGGCCTCCTTCTAAGCCTGCTACTCAGAACAATCAACAGTTCATGAATCTCAAGAACTTACAGCTTGATGGGGGTAAAATGGGAAAAGACAACCACAACCACAACAATAACAACAAGGGTCAAAAGGGTGGCAAGGACCAGCAAAAAGGAGGAGGAGGTGGTGGTGGTGGCGGCGGCGGTCAACAACAGCAGCAACAACAATTACAACAGCAACAGTTACAGCAACAGCAAATGCAACAACACATGCTACAACTTCAGCATTTTCAACAGATGAAGCAACAACAGATGCAACAAGCTCAGCAACAAATGAAAGGGGCTAAAATGCCTTCCAAAGATCAGAAGAATGTCAAGTTTAATTTGCCCGAGGGATTTGATGATGATGATGGGTTTGATGATGATGAATCTGGTGATGGTTATGATGATGATGAGGATGATTATGATGATGAAGATGATTATGATGATGAGTTGGATGATGATATTTATGGAGGTCATCATGGGAATCATGGTCAAGTTAAGAACATACCCATTATAGCTGGTAATGGAGGGAAAGGCGGGGGCGGGGGAGGTGGTGGGGATAAAAAGGCTAAGAGTGGTGGTGATGGTGGTGGAGGCGGTGGTGAAGGTGGGGATAAGAAAGGGAAAGGAGGTGGTGATAAGAAAGGGAAAGGAGGTGCTGGAGGTGGAGGAGGTGGTGGTGGGATGGCTAGTATATTCAAGGGTATGTTAGGTGGTGGTGGTGGTGAAAGTAAGAAGGGTGGTGATGGTAAAGATGGTGGTAAAAACAAGGGAGGGGGAGGAGGAGGAGGAGGAGGAGGAGGAGGAGGAGGTGGTGGTGGGAAACATGATGGCCATGGGGATGGTAAAGACAAAGGTGGTGTTGGTAAAAATGGAGGAGTGGGTAAAAATGGAAAGAACGGTGGTGGTGGAGGTAATGCCAAGGGCCAAAATAATGGAGGTAAGAAAGGAGGCGGCGGCGGTGGCGGTGGTGGTGGTGGAGGAGGATTGCACAACATAATGGAGAGCCTTAACCATGGCAAGAATGGTGGGCACGTCAACATTCCTCAAATGGGTCCAGCCGCCGGCCTTCCAGCACCTCAAATGATGAACGGAGGTGGTGGTGGCCCAGGTGGGTATTACCCAGGGATGGGTCCAGGCCCCAGCATGGGGCCAGGACCAGCAGGTCCGTTCGTGAATCAGCAGCAACAGCAGCAGTACATGGCAATGATGATGAACCAGCAGAGAATGAACATGAATGGAGGAGATGGGTATGGGATGCATCAACAGCCGATGAACATGATGTATGGAAGGCCACCAATGGGTGTCGGATACGCGCCTTCCATGGTCCCTCCTCCGGGGTATCATGACCCCTACACCTCCTACTTCAGTGATGAAAATACTAACAGTTGTAGTATTATGTAAATTTGATCTTGTTATCTTGTGTTATTTAAATTTGGGTAATGTTGAATTAGGTAAGCAAGGTTAAGTCTGTGTGTTTAGCTTAGTGTTGTTGTACTTGTAGTTTAGTAGTCTTGTTACTTTACTGTACTGTGCTTAGTAGTAAACTAGTTATGTTGGCTCTGCTCTTTAGTTCAACAACTAGACAATTCAGGAAGTTCATTTGCTTCTGTAAGAACCAGAAATGAAGGTTTTGGTTTATGAGCAATATAATGAATTAAATCTGATTATATGCTTTTTGTGATGTGTTTGCTGCAAGTAATGCTTTCGTTTCGAGTCGTAGAAACACCCCAAAAGTATTGATTTTGTATTTTGCTTTGCTATAGTCATAATGGTAAAATCATCAAGAACTGTTACTCAGACCATGGCTTAAAGTCCGTCACTCAAAAACTGTCACTACGACTACCTTTATCGTATAAAATTAACTAAAGTGTTTTTATCGTAGTAAACATAGCTAAATAGCAAAAACAAATTAACTTCACAAATATTTGTTTAAGACAGACATAATCGTCTTGAAACGAGTCAAATAGGTGGAATGAGAAACTTTTCTCCTATCTACCTATATCACTATATATTTGTTTTACACTCCAGAGTTCAGACGGATATAACCGTCTAAGGGAAAGCAACAAGTTAGTATAACATGCACTTTACTAGTAGGAACAACAAATTAAGCAACAAGTTTTAAGTAAGATGGTCTTGAACAATTTGGGAAAATGATATTGGGATAGTAGTTATGAAATTGACATCATGGTAGTCTCTTTTACTCTTTCAGTTACTCTCTAGGCTATTCTAATTTAATGCCAAGCTAACTTTAACGCAGCAATAAGTAATACAGGTGAAAGAATAGTAAAAGATGAATACACTTTCTGACTAAAGATTATGCAGATTATGTTATTATGTGATAGCAGAGTCATATCAAACCTACCCTTAAAAAACTTCTCAACGAGTACCTCAAGAATTTAAAGCACATGCATAGGGTCCCCTTGTGTTTAATACTCCACACTGGTGCCATTTTGTACAGGACATTATTGACCTACCAAAGTTTTGGTATTGTCAGTTATTGTTATACTTGTATAATAAGAAAGAATAAGTCTGGTTTAAGGCGGAGTATACGTTTTATCTATATAACCGATCCAAATATTAGCACATGGTGATGATAGTGATAATTTTTGACATTTCCTAAACAACTTATTATGTCACTTGTATCTATTTGACCCATCTTGAACAAAAATTTGTAATGAGTTATATTATACCAGCTCGTATTCTTGTTACTTGCTCAAAATGTTTGTCTTTCAGTAATGTCATAATTGTTGTTTTAATGATACACTACTGATTTATAGTCTTCAATTCTGTAAACAACTCAGTCAGTCATTCAGGTCGGGATATCATTGTTTTTAGTCATCTTGAGTACCATCATCACTTTCTCGGGTTATTTGGTACCGCCGCTAGTTTGTCTCGAGGTCTTTTATGGATTAGTGGTTACGGCCTTATGGTTCAGATCACTTCAAATTATGACTATCAAGATTCTGACTTGAGATTAGTCATTTAGATTCGGTCATCTTTTAGATGAGTTAATCAATTAAAACTCGGAAATTTGAGGTGGGTCGGATCATGGTTGTGAGTTGAATTATAGAGATTAGTCGTAAACACTGTAAATGGATGTAGATTTGCCTTAATTTGGACAAAAAAAATGAATGATTAGATAAGAGTATCGTGGTTAGACATCACATTCAGGTCATTCATATCCTCACTCAGTGAGTCAGTGGACCACTCATGTAGTTATGTACTCCGTATCAATTTACCATAATGCCTCAGGTGGTACTGAGTTTCGGTGTCACCCGGTAACGTCATCTCATTTTCCATATAATTATTGTAATTCGAAAAATTGCAGTAACAACAGAAGATACAGAAATACCGATTTGCAGTGACGAGGTAAAGGGCCTCTGCCTTGAAAACTATTTCGGCTCGACCGAGGTGGCGATCAGCAAGGGCCGGTAGTTCCCCAAGGTTTGACACTGCAGCAACCAGACTTGCCCACTCAAGGCCGGTAGCTATGGAATGATCAGAAACTCTACCCAGAAATAGAGAGAACGAGAAGAGAAAGGGAGATGAGTGTGTGTTGAATTGTGTGAGAGATGCAGCAGAGGGGCTCTTAGTTATAGCAAAATAAGAGCTGTTACTGGAGCCAAAACTGCCCCTGAAACTCAGAAACAAACCCGAGTTAGTGGGAGTAAGACTCTCTCCCACTAACAGTCAGGTTGACTGACTCTGTCAACATCTCAAACWGAATAAAAACAAAACACAAACTCGGATCTGGCCCAAAAAGACAGGCACAGCCCACCGCAGGCGATTGCCAAATCCTGAATCACGAATCCGGACCCGAGCTCGGGCATGGCACGGCGCGCGTGTGTGTGTGAGCTTAATTAAGCACCTCACAAGCCTCTACAAAAGGCTTCCAAGACCCACTAGTGATATGGTATGAAGTGAGGGGTTATATAAACCTATAAATCTCACTCCACTCTACCAATGTGGGACAATTGGAAGAAAAAGGACTTAGGAGAACAAGCCCCTATTTCCAACAATCCCCCACTAGAGGCGGCAGACACATGAAAAGGAATTTCTGGGTAAAGGAAGGATTGGATACTTAGGTATCAATGTCTTTCGATTTGAATTGACACTTTAGTGAAATGAGGAAACAACTTACTTACAGCGAGAGAATATCTTTCGATTTGAATTTCTAGCCGAGCTTCGGTCGATACCCCCCACAACACATATCATACCTTCAAATTTTGATCGTTCTGCGATTTCAGAGTGCAACGCGCTCTTTTAGAGCCATGCGTTTACCTTGATACTGGCAGATGTGTATACAAGACTTCTCATAGTCTTATGATCTTTACATCTACGTAGGTGACTCAAGTGTTTCTCAATAGCACTTCTCACACAAGCCATTAAGGACATAAGTCCAACCTGGTGTATAATTCATCAAGTGCGTCTCAAAGCACCACCATAAAGTCTATGAATCATACTACGCCATAGGAATAGGAACTTTAGACCTAGTCAAGTATCACTATTTATCTTGACTTAAGGACTTAAGACCCATTCCCCTCGACGTATCAACGACTAGTCTCCTAGCCAACCCCTTAGTAAGGAGATCAATAAGATTGCTTTCAGACTTCACATAGTCCAAAGTAATCACTCCATTCTCAAGGAGTTGTTTAACTGCAGCATGCCTTATTCGAATGTGTCTCTTTTTAGCATTATAGAC